>OX393552.1:64601087-64778587 GCA_947650365.1 Chamaelirium japonicum
AACATGACATCAACGGCCAAGATTCGCATGCACAACAAAGGCAACAACAGCCTTGAGGGGAAGTTCGCTCCACGGTGTTTATACAGGGAACCTCTCCAACAAGGGAGAGAGGAAGTACCACTCGGACAATAGCCCGTTGTTAGCATTTGATCTGATTAATTGAGTGTCTTATGTAAACAAGCATAAAGTATAAGAAAACATACCAGAACAGTAACGGAAGAAAGAGAGCCCATCAAGGATAAGACATCTGAATCACTCCCGTTTATCCTCTTCAAGGTCATCTCCGAGTCCAAATACATGATCAACTGCCTTCCTCTCCTTCCTTTCAAGCTTGTTCACGACGTCTCCAGTTCCTTTGGCAGCACTGCCTGTGAGTGAAATTCCCTCCTCATCGAAGTCATCGCCTGTGTCCTCTGAGTATGCGTATCTGCAAAATTATACACTGAATGAGTAACAATATATGAATCACAGTGGAATTTTAAATCACAGTATTACGACCATTGATTATGGTCACATATCACAAGTCCCAGTCCCACTCACGATGGCAGCTGAGATAGTTACCAAGTTGGAAGTCGGGAAAAAATCGGCTAGGGGAGAAGTCGGAAAGATTGGGAAAAAGTCGGAAAGATCGGGAAAGAGTTGAAAAACAAACGGTAGAATTTTAGAACATATTTATATATAGATATTGCAACAGGTTTTTTGAGCAATACATGACGGGATTAAAACGCAATTAATCGGAATTAAAACGTGTAGATCGGGATTTTAACGTGAAAATCGTGACTTTTTCATAAAATCGGTACTTTTTCATAAATTCGTGAAAGAGTCGCATAGTGAACGTTTACTATATAAGTTGTGTTTTAAATTGTCCAAATGTCATAACATGGATGAGAGGGCTCCATTTTAGTATTATACTATTAGATTAAGCAGCGAAATTTATGGATTGGAGTTTCCTACAAAATACAGAATAACATTGGCAAGGCTTATTCCTAAATCAGCACTTAACATTCTACAAGAAATTCAAAAATAACGAAACTTAGTCAAGAATTTGGTATGTGAAAAGAGAGAATCAAGAACAATCAAGGGAGTACCTAGTGGGGTTATTTGATGGAGCCCACAGGATGCAGATAACTCCAAGTAGTAAATACGAAAGGACATTCCAGAAAGCTTGGATGATCCAAGCCCTTTGCCACAGCTCACTCAAGGGATCGGTTGCATTGAAATACAACTGCATTTGGCAAGTGCAATATCTTAACATTATGTCTTCATCATCAATTAAAAAGCACAGTCAGAGAGGATTTCCTCCAAAAAATATATATATATCAGTTAAAAAGTACAAGTAACAAGTTGATCTAAGTGGCAAATTTCAGATAGCAAGTGTTGTGTAAAGAACTACTCAGTGAAAATGATCATCAAAGGAATCATCAGACCATTCCTTAAAATTCTAAGATGCCTATAATAATGTAAAGCAAAATCAAAAATGTTGGCCAATTAAAATTGTATATGTTCTTTGTGGTCAGTTATTTCTGTTCTTATTTTTTTGTAAGTGGATCCACATAAGGGGGTGGAAACTCTCTTTAGTGCCAACGCCTAAATCAATTTCTAATTAAGTATATCCCAGTAACATTACAGCCTTGGGTCACCCAGAAACTTTACAAACTATGGCCTCCCATAATCAACAATATGTGCTGCAATCATATATAATAATCAAGGTAGTGTTAAATGCCCACCTCAACTCACCACACTTTTTTTCTTCTCTCCAGGGTGGGGGATTGAGTATAGATATTTTCTCTATAAAAAAGGTAATTGAGAAACACAGAAAAGAATAAATACCTCATAGCCTATCCAAGCAACTGAGAGAAGCACCGACACTGCAAGGGAATTGGTAAACTTCCGATATAGCTCGAGTTTAGCCATGCTTCTCCGCAACTAAAGCAACATATAAAAAAAAAAAAAAAAACTGAGCATGATGCTAAAACATGAAAATGAACTAAGATTTCAAAACTTCAGGTGATAGGTTGAGAAGCTAGGAAGCACCAATACGGATACGGGGATACAGATACGTGGATACGGATACAGTGATACATGGATTTTTGAAAAACTATGATACATGGTACGGCAGGAATACGTTTATAATTATATATATATATATATATATATATATATATATATATATATATATATATATATAATATTTTTTTGTGCGAATATGAATTGTGAATAGTTTGAAAATTAAATATGACCATGTTCACATTCATTACATGATTTATATCCAATACAACCCAAAAATTCAAAGCTAGTGTCACATTCATCCATTACAAAAAAGTAACACTAACAACATTATTGAAGTGTCACATTCATCGTCCATCACAAAACACTAGCAAAAAACACTAACATCTATTATCCATTAAAAAATACAAAGTTAGTCACATGCATCATCCAAAAAACAAAACATATAAATGATATCATTAAGCAAATGGTTATGTATGGAATTTAGACCCATATCCGAACTTAGCTATCAATACGTATCTCGGCATATCGGTCCTGTATCCCCAGTGTATCGGTCCCGTATCCCCGACTTATCGGTTCTTTTTTTAAAAATAATCCCGATACTTCCTAGCCGTATCGAATACATATCCCGTCGTAACGGACCGTATTGGAGTATCGGGAAGTATCCGATACGAGTACGACACCTGTTTCGAAGTCGGTGTATCCCAATTGAGAAGCATCTCTTTGTTTGAGAAACATGTCAAAGTTACAAGAAAAGATATCAACAAATTCAATCAATTTAAGCAGATGTGCTCTTATCTAGAAATATGCAGTGATTCAAGTATTGTGCACATCAGCATATAGTTACTTTATAATATAACCTCTAACTCGGTTTGTAAGCTGCAAGCTACCACAATTCTGAAAAGGGGGGAAAAGCACCAGGTAGCACGAAAAAAGACAAAAAAGATCCAGTTCCGCCGAACTAAAAACATGCAATACTGACACCATAAAAAGGGTAAGAATGTTCAAATATATCTTTTCATACAACAAAAGATGGAAGCTAAAATTGTGCATATGCAATAGTAAGTGTGCATCCAAGAGGTGACATTTGGTATTTGTCGGAGGTTAAGGGTCAGGTATGATCTGAATTCTAGTTATCTGATCGATAAAATGAGGGTTCAGGTTAGAAGCTCATGGCTTGTTGGATCTTTCTTATTAGTTAGAACATGAAAGTCGAATGAATGCCATGTGACGAATCCCAGACCCTTGGATACCCGCCTCCTCACAAAACCGGCTTGTAAGGGGAGGTCCAAGCCGGGTATATACACAGCTCATCAACCGCTCCCATTACCAATGTGGGACTAACATGTGTGAGGCATGACCATCTCAACACCCCCTCTCACACAGGACACGTGTGGCAAGGACACAATCGGGAGATCCTGGAGCGGGTCTGGGTTTGATACCATATGACGAATCCCAGACCCTTAGATTAGGGGTGGCAATGGGTCGGATCGGGTTGAGACATAGGTATAAGGGCAAAACACCCAACCCAAACCCGGCCCGTTTAATAAACGGGTCAAAAACTTAAACCCAAACCCGACCCGCCTAATAAACGGGTTGACCCGACCCGACCCGTTTAACCCGTTTACTAAACAAGTTGAGTCGGGTTGGGTCAACAGAACCTATGTAAACCTGTCGGGTTGGGTCAAGACGGGTCGGATTGGGCCGGGTTGGGTCGGGTTGGTTCAGGTTGGGTCGGGTCGGGTTGACACGACCCATTTGGTAAACGGGTAAGTCGGGTTATAAGTACAAACACGAACCCGGCCCATTAAATAAACGGGTCAATCAGGTCGACCCGTTTATGACCCGAACCCGTTTAGGCCAAACCCAAACCCGCTAACTTCGGGTCGGAGTCGAGGTCGGGGTCGGGTTAGCGAGTCGGGTCAAGGATTGCCACCCCTATCTTGGATACCCGCCTCCTCACAAACCGGCTTGTAAGGAGAGGTCCAAGGCGAGTATCTAAACAGCTCATCACCCGCTCCCATTACTGATGTGAGACTAACCCGTGTGATGCATGACCATCTCAACACCCCTCCCCCCCCCCCCCTCACGCGGGACACACGTGACAAGGGCATTATCAGGAGGAGCTCCCGGAGCGGGTCTGGCTATAATACCACGTGACGAACCAAGACCCTTGGATATCCGCCTCCTCACAAAACCGGCTTGTAAGGGGAGGTCCAAGGTAGGTATATAAACAATTCATCACCCGCTCCCATTACCGATATGGGACTAACCTGTGTGAGGCATGACCATCTCAACATGCCAATTGCCTTGTTTTTGTTGCCTTGCCAAAATACATAGCCAACCAACATGCATGAATACCAAAAGATTATACATAATATAAGCTCCCAATACCTCCATGTCAGATTCCAAAAGATTATACAAACATTGGAAGCCTCACGCTAAAAGTGTTCACAGATGCTTCTCTTTATCGACAAACTAGCAAAAACATACTTATTTGTCCCATGGTATATTACATAACCATATCACCACACCGGAATGGAATCCGAATACAAATTTGATAAATAATACGATATTTAATCAAGAAGGAGTCAGGAATCAGGATTACAAGTGCTTAGATTTATACTCAGATGATAATTAAGGTTGGATTCATCGCTTTGACATATTAACATTATTATATATACTAAATAACTTGTAGGGCGTGTTATGGAGCCAGAAACGATACTTGATCACACACCCGAACAAAATTGCGAGACACGCATACATGACGTATGGCGTGCCCACGATAAGTGCATCGAGCACCGAGCCAGTTGTGAATTGATACACGCGACATTAGGGGGGGGGGGGGTGTGTCTTAATAGCAGCACTCAATTATGTAGGTGTCCATGACTCCATTGCACTTAGACATAGTATGAATACACCATATATTACAAAATATTATGCAAGTAATTTAATTACAAGGTCAAGATCCAACAAGATCTGCATCCAACCATATTTTAGATCCTAACACCAAATTTGCTTTTCTTTTTTTATTTTGGCATGTCAACTATTAAAAATTGGCTTCTTATCAAGTAAGATTTAAATCTCCATCAAGGCATCAACAAACAGTCCAGGTAAACAAATTCATTTGGTTGAGTATCATTCTTTTCTTCCCATCCTCTCCCCTCTTACCCCATAAAGGTCTAAACCTCAAATGATACGAAATAAAAAAAAATCATTAAGATTGACTACTTAACTACAAATTCTCATCCTACGGAAATTTCAAACTATCAGTTCACTAGCATTTCATAGACGTAGAATTGAGGTCAATGTACTATGACCAGCTATTCAAAAGCCTTGGCAATGGGAACACCAGGCCACCTCGGTCTCTCTGTGTAAACAGAAGATAATTACCACCACCAGAGAAGCGGCAAAGACATGCAGCACATGCCCTTTTCCGTGTTAGATCGCAAGGAGACTCATTAACTAGTTTGGCTAAGGAAAAATAATGTCCCTATCATAAGGAAAGGATGCAGCAAAACAGATATCCATTAAGATCCCGAAAGGGTAGGGCACCTCACTTCTTTTGTTGAACATAAAATTCAATAGCTCTAGGCCCCTAAGTTATGTAAAAAATTATTCATAGCATATATATTACAACTTATAAAGCACCATACAAGAGATAATATCAAAGCACAGGAGAGGCTATGGTGGAAGACAAATTTAACGACCAGAAAATGTGCTTCTCAATTAGCAGAATTGAACGTGTCACTAGCTCAAGGTTCACCACTTATGGGACAAGAACTGAAGATTAAAAGCAGAAAAAGACCTCAACTTTTCATCAATAAAAATATGAACAATACAAGATCTTGGAAACGAACTAGCTGTGATGTTTCTGATGGGGAAAACATGATATAACTATAAGCTATGCTTCAAGACGAGTACAAAAAAGGCATCTAGGAAATAATACATGCTTGAACATGTATGAGCTTTTATGGAGCTGCTAATAGAGTATTGGAGGGTCGTTAATGGGATATAATCAATTGCTTGCACAAGGTATGTAGCAATGATGTCATGGCCTCATGGAATGAAGTAATAATCACGTTGAAAGTGAAGGTAGTTGCTCTCATAGATAGATTTACGTGGGCAATCAAAAGCATTGTGTTCACCACTGCATTACGGCAAGAGCCTGATATACTATTGAATCCACCACATTGCTAAGATAACCAAAGTAAAGCCTTTCCAATGAAATCACCGAAATATGTCTTTTTGTCAAGGGTCCGACATAGAAATTGACCAAATTTTTAATAGTACCATACTTTCATCCGACATAACGAAATGTCGGCCGGAATGACCGACATTTGACTGAAATCCGACATTATGTCTTTTTTCCAGACAATTTCACTGAAAATTTTTATCTTTTTTAACAAAACAAAGCTCATCTTTATCAGTCAGAAATTATATTTTTCCTCAATTTTGATTTTTTTTCATAATAGACAATATTTTATTGTCATCTTTATCTTGAAGTATTGCTGAAATATTCCATCTTTTTCATATCAAACGAACAAAATCAAAGTTTAACCGAAAAACGATAAATTTCCATCGAAAAACACTGAAATTTGATCGAAAAATGAAATATTTCCACCGAAATTTGTCTTTCCATTTTACAATTTTTCCACCGACAAATTACCGAAAAACGAAAAATTTTCTTTTGTTAGCCAACCGACAATGACACCGAAAACAACATTTAAAATCTTGAGTAAAACTATACACCAAACAACACATCCCTTTCAAATTCATGGTGAAGGTTGTCGAGGATTATGAAAAATCACAGCGTTGTATCATTGTATGAGCCTTGGTGAAGATTGAAAGCTGATCTGTAAGAAAAATATGCCAGTGAGAGAATTCCAGCAAAATTGTGATGATGAATAAAACGATAATCGATCTGAATAACCTTGAGCATCAGATTCCTGGAGATTTAAACACATTGTGCGCCTTACTTCTTAGCATCTCAGGATACTAGCAAAACCCGACAAAATACATAATAGCCACTGGTGGAACCTCTAACAATAAAATCAAAAACCAATTCAGCATCTGAATAAGCTCCAAGTTGAATGTGAAGACAAGAGGAAGGGCCTAGTGATGGTGTCCCGAAGATGACATATTAACGAGTTAGGAAAAAAATTTCATGGTTGTTTCTTGGTCCGTCAATGCAGATCAAATAGCAGAGAAGAATTTCAATGGAAATGAGATAAATAGATATTTAATAAAATAATAATTTAGTTGTTATTTCATCCAAACTAGGGTGAACCCCGGGTAAGGCCCGAGAGCCATTGACAGAGCCCCCCCATGCCCCCCTCAAAAAAAATAAAGGGATGAAGAGGAGAGGGTTTTAGGAGAGAGGCGAGAGCGGCTGCTGCGACTTCGCTTCCCGTGGTTGCTACATGGCATATAAAGAGGATTGAGAGAGAAGGGTTTTTGCCTACCGGGGGGTGCCATGTTAGGGACCCCCTAGTATAGATCTAAGCTATCGCAATCCAAAAATATCTTAATAAGACTAGTTGCTGGCTCTAAATAAAAAAAAGACTCAAATACCACCTGGAAAATGTGATTATATGATGAATTAGCGATGACCTAGAGGGTAAAACCTCGGTCCTCCAATCTACTTCCAATGTTTTAATCTTAGGTCTACACCATGGTTCCAAAAATTTGACCGATACCGATACGTGTTGTCTGCATATAATTATGGCTTGGATCGAAACCGGTATGACCCCTGATCCCGACACCTAACCCTTACCGGCCGATACCGGGACGTACTAGTTCTTATCGGCTGGTTCAAGCCAGTACCAGACGGTACAACCAATATGAACCAATATCAACTGGTTTAGGTTATTTTATTTTTTTTCCTTTTATTGACTTTGGGGGGGGCGGCGGGGGAGGGGGTTGCCTCAACTGGTATCAGTCCGTATCGGTCGATACCGACACATACCGGTTTGAGGCCGACCAATACCATAACTGATAGCATGATTTTGAACCTTGGCCTAGACGCACTTAAAATTTTAAAATTGATCTCGATTGCATGAAAACTTAATCGTCAAAGTACCTCAAAATCAAAATTAAGCCTAAGTGTGCCAAATAAATCCCTATCCAAGTGCCATTTGAAGCATGTTCTTCTTCCAATGGCCCGCAATGCATGCTCCTCGAACCCGATCACATCACGAGTTTGGTGACTTGTATTTGCAAGTGGGATACTAATGCTTAGGTGGAGGCAAATGACAAACATGATTATTTCAGGGAAGAGTGAGAGTAGTAGTATCTAAAGGGGGAACCCCATTATATCTTATTAAAAATAATTTTTTGATGTTGTAATAAACCAATGCAGTATTCCTTTTTTATTAGAATAATATTGGGAAGCCCAGTGTGCTGGCCCAGTCTCTCACCTGAAAGCCTAAATCATTAGACTGATTTGCATAGAATTCAAAGGCATGTAGAGCTTTTAAGCAGATCCTTCTATGTAAGCCTAGGTTTCCATGATTCCTTTTCAATTATCACAGCAATTACTTTTGATTAAATCGAGTATGGAGCAATCAGCGATAACCTGAACTAAAGTTTCATGTGGAGCAAGATTAATTTCATAGGCCAACAAAGAGGGTTGTCTACACCAAAATTGAACGGATTTAGTATATGAACAGTACTTCTTTCTTAGAATCTTAGTCCACAAATGATATACTCTTTCATTCGATCCTTTGAGATGAACTCCCTCAAATTTAGGGTGGAGTCTGACTAAAGTTCTTGATGCTCAAGAAAATTATGAAATTCCTCATAATACATGTCATCGAAAGCATAACAGAAGTCTCACTACTAGAAGTAAAAGAAAACGATTCGATGTGCAAGCGAGAAACCTAGTTGTAAGGAAACAAGTTGCCCATGCAAACATGCATTCACTAGAAACCCATTCTCAAACATTCTGTATGCCAAAAGTAAGAAATGAATGAAAAACTACAAAGTTAGGGGAGACCAACTAAAGTATTTTTTACCACTTCTCCTGTACTTTTAACCATGAGTTTCCCATAGTAGACAACATGTATCAAAACAATGCTCATTCCAATCATTGTCAATTCATGGTAATCTTGTAGACCTTTAACACCTGTTTCCTGCTTTTATTACATAACATAGCTCTAATTTATGTCCCATAACTTTGGCAATAGGCGAAACTCAAGTACTCATGGCAACATTTCAATGGAGACAAGATCAAGAGAAGCAGATTTTCCTAACTTAGGGAGCTGTCATAATTGCAGGGTTCTATACTTAGTTGCAAGAACCTTCTACTTTAGGCGCTGCATCCACCCCACAAACTCAGTCCCTCTTTCATTTCCAAACACTTACACATAAGAGTGTTCTTACCGCAAGCTATTGCTCCCATGAATCCATTTAATCACTTTTAAGTAAACAAGTTCAATGCCCTATTGTTTTTGCCTTTTCAAATCTAGATATCACCAATCTTTTTAAGAAACTACATTATATAAAAAAATGCAAGATTCTAAAAAGCGCTAGGCGCTAGTCGGGCGGTGGGGGGCGGCCTAGGCGGCGCCTAGGCGCTTTGCCTTTTTTAAATTATTTTAATTATTATTTTGATATTATACAATATATATATGTTTAAAAATTAATATAAGTTCAAGATTATCCCAAACTATTATTTTAAAGAACAAGTATATAAGCATAATTCAAGATTGAGTGATTAACAAGAACAAAAGCAAACATGGTCCACTTGGCCAGCCTCAGCTAGCCTAGCCAACCTGAGCCCGCCTAGACTGCCTAGGCGGCCGCCTTACCTCGCCTAACTCCGCCTGAGAGCTTGACCGCTTTTCTGGAGTGCCTAGGGCCTAGGCGAGGCGGTGGGGGGTCGCCTAGCGCCTAGGCGGCCGCCTGGGCCGCTTTTTAAAACACTGAAAAAATATGAGTTCTTATGACACTTATTGTTATGCTTCCTAGTCTCCCTACTCTCCCTATTCCTCTCCATTTTTTGAACTACAGCTTCCTCGCTCCCACTTCGTACAACAAGTCACAACAACAACAAATACAAACTGACTAGGCTTTCTGTAGGCTATGCTAGGTTTTCTATAGGCTATGCCAAATCGAACAATGAAGTTATCCTTTCAACTTCTTTGTTTGTAAACTGCTTTGATTTTTTTTCTTAATGGCTTTATCCGCGAACAACCACATTCTTTCCCAAACAATAAAAAAGAAAAGAAGAACAGATTAAACATAAATAACCTACAACCTTGAGAAGCCTATAAGTGGCACAAAAGGACATAACATAGCTAGAGTCTTATGATCAACAGACCCAACCACCACTAGATCACTAACTTAAATCCCTGATAACCTCTCAATCAACCCATATCAGGTGCACTAATTGTTCAAATTCCTTTTTTTTTTCTCATTCTGGTAGGATCCTCCTTGAATCTCTTCTAGAATATGGCTCATAGGTCGCACTTTTGTCTGTTTTGGTGGGTTTTCAGGTTGGAGGGCGTGATGTTGATTGCCACCGGGCTCGATCAAGAAGAGCTTAAGGTCAAGCCATAGGTTTGTGGGCAACGAAGTTCTACTAATTTGTGCTTATGTTCTTGATTTTTGTCTAGGGTAAAACATTATATCGATACTTTATATGATATTATAGAGACATGGATGCTCCAGTCGGTCCACTAGGCACTAAGGTCAATGTTTGTAATTTATTTTGGCTACTGGAGATGTGCAACTTGAAAATCCTTTGTCATTTCATATCCTCGGGGTGTTGGTCGGACGCGGCAGATCGTCTCTCTCTCTCTCTCTCTCTCTCTCTCTCTCTCTCTCTCTCTCTCTCTCGCTCTCATGCGCGCAGCACTAAGGTCAATGTTTGTAATTTATTTTGGCTGCTGGAGATGTGCAACTTGAAAATCCTTTGTCATTTCATATCCTCGGGGTATTGGTCGGACGCGGCAGATCGTCTTGCTCGTCTCTCTCTCTCTTTCTCTCTCTCTCTCTCTCTCTCTCTCTCTCTCTCTCATGCGCGCACGTGGGGGAGTCCGCCGGAGTTGGGGTCACATCACAAAAGACAGCTGCTTCCTGCAAACGAGTAGAAAGAGCACCAACCATTTTCAGCGGGGCCCCCCTTGTTTTGCCGCTGACGGTGCCGCCAAAGGCGATCGTTCGAGTGACGACCAGCACAAGAATTACTAGTCCAGGCAATATTGCTCAAAGAGCCTACATCAGCAAATAGATTGTGGCAGGCAACACCCTTTGGCATGATGGAGCCGACAATTGCTTATGCATTTACTGCATTCCTGCAGTTCATTTGCCGGTTACATCATGTCATACTAACATTGAGGTGGACAGAAATATTTCGATCAGTGTAAAAAGGAATTTGGCATTTTATTTTCATATGTAGTAAAAAGAGATCTTCTACATCCTATTGCAGAACCAGTAAACAGTCATCTGCAATAGTACCCTTCAATAAGGAATAAGGTAAATTTAGTCACTAGACTATCAAAAACACTTAAAACCAAGATCATTAACATTTAGATCAAGGTCATTATGTATATTTAAG
Source organism: Chamaelirium japonicum (assembly GCA_947650365.1). NCBI lineage: Eukaryota > Viridiplantae > Streptophyta > Magnoliopsida > Liliales > Melanthiaceae > Chamaelirium > Chamaelirium japonicum. Next base: position 64,612,657 of record OX393552.1, read on the forward strand.
ATATTCCAAGTACTTACTCAGACATGCTTGTGTATAATGACCATGAAATAGAAGTTTACCTGAAGCTTTTCAAGGGTTTTTGACAGTGATGAAAATATCCAGACAATGAAGCATGCATCCAACAGAGCAACAGGTAGCACCAAGAAAAGTCTTGCTTTTCCAGAAAAGTCATTGATATTTCCCAAATGCTCAACAAGTTCAAGTGCCTCTGAAGCAACAAAATATAAAACTCCAAGAAGAGCAACTTTTGAGGTTATCCCGCCCAACGTTGGCCTTACAACACCATAACCCATTGAAACAACCAAAAGAAGAAGGCGAGATACTGTCTTTTTGACAGCAGTAAAGGTTACCGCCCATATGGTAATCCCCATTGGTCTAGTTCCAGTAGAATTAAAATTTGCATACTCAAAATACCAGAATGCCATTTCGCACATTCCTAGAGAAATTACAGCTGTAATGTGATAGTGGAGCTGCAAGATATCTTTCCAAAACCGCACAAATTGGAGAAACCACATAAGACCAAGCACAAGATATGCTATTGACATGAGTCCATAGAACGTCATTAAAGGCGCCATTTTGCCAGGTAGATAACCTTCTGGGTTTCTCCAAACAGTTCTACCTTTGATGATTGTGCCCTCAAGTTCAGGGTCACAAAACATAAAATAAAGATAGTACATTCCAGTTTTGTTTATGAAGACAGTTTGAGTTACCATATTAGTCTCTTCATCTGTCGCATCAAAAAAGATCCGAATACGTTTTGGCCAATCTGGGTTATCTGGATCAGGACGGATAATTACCTCGCCTACCTTACAAGATTTCTCATCGTTAAGAGCCTTTGTACAGCATATAGCATCAGAGTTAAAATATGTACCACCAATCTTCTCCCTGTCTTGGACTTCAACAATTATAGCTTCAACCAATCCAGTATTTTGTTGCATAATATGATGCTTAGATGCTGACTCTTTTGTCCGGCGAAAGGTAACAGATTCAAACCTGAAAGGACGATTCAGAAAATAATTAATTATGCGATATAAGGATCCAACATTGACCTCATAAACATTCTCAATTGTAATTGGATTTATCCACAGAAAGTTCCAAACCAGGACACCTGTATGTAAGAACATTTCAACAAGAAGCAATTTGATTGGTGCTATTCCTACATTGTACACCAATTTCTCAACTAATAGCATTTCAACACATCAATGGAAACTCTAAAAGTTCCAGTATACAAAGACAAAGAAAAAATATAATACATGGTGTTTAGGTGAACATGTAAAACACCGGACTCTAGGATAATGTCCACGGATTTGTCAAACCACAAGAAGCAAATTATTGAACTACCTCTTAATAATTGTTCCAATGATCAGGTTCAAAGGCAGATCCTAATTATCAATCACTACGTTCAAAATGCAAATATTTCCTTGGGAGAAAACATACATTAGTGTGTACAAAAGATGAACTAAATTGCTTTCTTTCAAACTTGATCAAATTGACAAAGAAAACATAATGGAGGTAAAATCCTACTACAATACAGAAAACTCAAGTACTGTGTCCTTGAGTTTGCAATGGTATATGACGGGCCCACCATATCTAAAGAAGAAGAAAATAATCAATAGAAGATGAAATTGTAGGTGGATCAAAGGGATAGAACTCCCATTCCCATGCAAGGGGGAAGAACTTGGATAGATTGGGATATAGATTCAGCTTGGGAAAGAGTTCCACATTGTCAAGTGCAATCAGATCTGAATATGACCAGAAATTTCACTTTGAGTGGATTTGTGTTCTTGAAAAGTAGTCTAGAACAGGTCTACTATCAATTGATTTTTAGATACACAAGGGTTTCACAAGATTTTGAGGACTTCTGGAGGAAAACACCAAAATATGAACTTGCTGAAAAAAAAATTGTGTAGTAGATATTATGGGCTTCGAAGGCTTCTACGAAATTTGTTGGTGGATCTCACTCTAAGGATGATTAAATCTAAGAACAAGAACTAGTATAGGTGCAGAGTTGAAGAAATCGATCCAGAATGTCAAGACGAAAACAAACAAAGAAATAAAAGAGGGTCACTTCTAGCAGGGCATTAAGGAATCCCCACCTTACTGTTTCCAAAGCATCCCACCATGGAAGCCAGGCATCTCACACCAACACTCACAGCAAGAGAATGCTGACTGTACCTAATATGGTGGCAATAATACAAATGCTCTCTCTCCAGGAATGCACACCGACCCACTTGCCCTGGTGGGTACTATTCCCATCTCACTTATAAGCAGGGTTTCAAATCTCGGCCGGTACCGGTACGTACCGGCCGGTACGTACCGGATTTGGCCGGGCCGAACCGAGTCCAGCATCCGGGACCGAAACAGACCTGAACCGGCCGGTACCAACCCGTACCGGACCGAACCGGCCGAGTCAGGCAGGTACCGGCCGGTACGAACCGGTACCGGCCGGTTCAGTCCCGTCCGACAGCCATTATGGGGTGGGTGGGCTTTGGGTCACTTTTTTTATTTTTTTATGTTGGATTCCTCCCTCCACATGGGCTGAACATGCTTTCCCAGCATTTGCATGTGGAGGGGGGGTGGCATTTTTAGTTTTAGCCCCTCCAAAAAGTCTTATTCCTTAAGTGGGAGGGGGGGGTTTGAAGGCTATATAAACCCCCCCAAACCATTCCATTGCAACTCCAAAACCTTCCATCAACTTGCAAGAAAATAGAGGAGAGAAGAGAGAAGAGAGGAGAGAAAGAAAAAAGAGAGAAGAGAGAAGAGAGAAGAGAGAAGAGAGGAGAGAAAGAAAAAAGAGAGAAGAGAGAAGAGAGGAAAGAAAGAGAAGAAAAAAAGAGAGGAGAGAAAGAGAGGAGAGAAAGAAAGAAAAGAGAGAAGACTGAAGAGAGGAGAGAAAGAAAAGAGAGAAGAGAGAAGAGAGGATAGAAAGAACAAAGAGAGAAGAGAGAAGAGAGAAGAGAGAAGAGAGGAAAGAAAGAGAAAGAAAGAGAGGCGACGAGCGGGCCGAGCAGCACACCGACACAAGCCGCACGCCGACGAGTGACGACGAGGTCACGACTCACGAGTCACGAGACTCACGACGAGCGGCACGAGCACGAGCGGGCCGAGCGGCGAACTTAAGAGTGAAGAAGGTAAAACGATTACTGCCTTGAGTCAGTTCAGTATACATGTAAGCATAGTAATCTTCTAAAAAAATAGTAAATTGAACAGAACCTTATTTGACGACCTCGACCCTTCTATATAAAACTTGCATAACTATATTGTCGAAATTACATCCTGAAGCATCTCAAATGGATGCGCAACTATTAAATCCATAATGAAACATTGGATTAAAAGAGGTAGCTTCGTTCACCATTGCTTATGACAGCACTTCTGTCCTCGGTTTTGTTTAGAACTGTCTTGAATAGGAAAGAGAATTCATAATGTATTGTCTTCCTTCAGGACAATCATTTTCAGCATGATGTGGTCCAAAGTTTTGGACCATAAGTAATATCCAATAAGCTATTAAGAACAAATCTTAAACCTGGGTATGTTCTTTTTATAGATTCTCCGTAGCTTATGCTTGTATGTGCATGCAGCCATGCACTAGTGTTACAAAATCTGGCTAAAGTTTAAACATATTTAGTGATCAAGATGCTATCAATCTATTTAGCATTTTCTTTCTCTTAATCACATCATCTAGTTTCTAGTTTCTACTTTCTACGTTTCTAGTTTCTAGTTCTACTTTCGAGTTTCTAGTTTCTAGTTTCTACTTCTAGTTTCTAGTTTCTAGTATTTCTACTTTCGATTTTCTAGTTTTCACTTTCTAGTTTATACTTTCGAGTTTCTAGTTTCTACTTTTGACTTTCGAGTTTATAGTTCCTACTTTCTAGTGTCTACTTTTGAGTTTCTAGTTTCTCCTTTCTAGTTTCTACTTGCGAGTTTCTAGTTTCTACTTTCGAGTAGAAACTAGAAACTCGAAAGTAGAAACTAGAAAGGAGAAACTAGAAACTCGAAACTCGAAAGTAGAAACTAGAAAGTAGAAACTATAAACTCGAAAGTCGAAAGTAGAAACTAGAAACTCGAAAGTATAAACTAGAAAGTAGAAACTAGAAAATCGAAAGTAGAAACTAGAAACTAGAAGTAGAAACTAGAAACTCGAAAGTAGAAACTAGAAACGTAGAAAGTAGAAACTAGAAACTAGAAAGTAGAAACTAGAAAGTCTCGACTTTTGCAGTTTTGCTCACTTTTGCAAAAGTTTCGACTTTCGAATGGCTCGAAAGTCGAAACTCGAAAGTCGAATCTACGTGAGGGCCCTACTTTCTAGTTTCTACTTTCTACGTTTCTAGTTTCTACTTTCTACTTTTTACTTTCTAGTTTCTATTTTCTACTTTCGAGTTTCGAGCCATTTAAAAGTCGAAACTTTATAGTTTTTACTTTCTACTTTCTACGTAGCAAAGCTGCAAAAGTGAGCAATTACTTTCTAGTTTGCTAATGCTTATTTATTTTTTGACTTAGATAATGGCACCAAAATCGAAAGAGATAGACGCTGGATGGCTACATTGCAAGGCAATTGAAGGCAACAAGCGGAAGGCCATATGCAACTACTGTGGCCGGACCATAAATGGTGGTATCACAAGAATGAAGGAGCATTTAGCGGGCAAGAAAGGACAAGTGACTGGTTGTGAGCACGTTCCAATAGAGGTACGGTCTCAATTCCAGCAATTTTTTAGAGAAGCAAGTAAAGATAAGAGTACTGCTCCTGAACTTTCTGCTTCTAGAAGACCACCCCTTACCAAAAGTCAGTCGGTAAGGGGTTATAGAGATATAGATGATGAAAGTTTTGATGATTCTTCATCTGAAGAGTTGCCGGATGAGGATAGGGAGATGAGAACGGCAATGAGACTTTCTCGTGAGGAAGCTCGTCGTCAAGAAATGAGAGAAAGAGGGGGAGACCAAAGAGGTAGATGGTCAATGAGTGGTCCTGGTGGTAGTTCCCGTTTTCTTCCTGGTGATATTGGTGGTAGTACTGGTGGAGGTGGACCTGGTGGTAGTAGCAGTGTTAGTGCTAGAGGAGGTAAAACTAGCACTGGCGGCAGTACATCTGTGCAGTTACCTCTAGACGGATTTATGTTTAGGGAACGTGGCCAGAAACAAACTAAATTAACAGCTGGAAAAATAAAACAAGCGGCCAGTAAAGTGAAGAAAGCAGTGGCCAAATTTTTTCATTTCAATCATATCCCGGCTAATGCAGCCGCGTCGCCATACTTTAAAAAAATGTGCGACACATTGCAGTCGGTTGGACCGGGAATTTCTCCCCCTACCCCATATGAAATTGCTGGGCCACTTTTAGATGATGAGGTCTCCGAAATAAACGATTATATTAGTAGTTTTAAAACTCCCTGGGAGGAGAAAGGTTGCACAATTATGTGCGATGGATGGAGTGGCCCTACTAGAAAATCCATAATTAATTTTCTAGTATATTGCTCAATTGGTACAGTATTTTACAAATCAGTCGATGCATCAGCCAAAGTGCATGATGCAATATATCTTGCTGGACTTATGAATAATATCATCGACGAAGTTGGAGCTCATAATATTGTCCAAATAGTGACGGACAATGGCTCTAACTATAAGAAGGCCGGACAAATCATACAGAAGGAACGGAAGACTATATTTTGGACTCCTTGTGCCGCACACTGCATCGACTTGATCCTAAAAGATATAGGCAAATTGGATCATGTTGACAAGGTTGTAAAACAAGCTCGAAAAATAACAAAATTCATTTACAACCATAACTGGGTAGTTGACTTGATGAGGAGGTATACTGGGAAGCGGGAGCTTCTGCGTCCAGCAATCACCCGCTTTGCCACTCACTTCATAGCATTGGAGAGCATTTTTAATCAGAAGGATGCTTTACGGAAAATGTTTACCTCAGATGCATGGTGTCAATCAAAATATGCATCTAATGAAGAGGGCAAAGAGGTGGAAAATATTGTTGTTGGAAAGGAGCTCTGGGTCGAAATTGACAAGATAATAGTGTGTATCCAACCTCTAGTGCAAGTTCTTCGACTGGTAGATTCAGATGAAAAGCCTGCAATGGGGTATATCTACGAAGCAATGGACAGAGCTAAGATGGCCATTCAGAAGTCGACAAAGGTTGGAGAAAAATCAAAAAAACAATATTTTAAGTTGATCGACAAAAGATGGGAGAAGACGCTACACCATCCATTGCATGCAGCAGGTAAATATTATCGTCAAGTGTATACTCATTATTTAACAATTTCAATTTTTAATCTCATTAGTCATTAGACTCAATACTTATTTCTTTCATATTATAGGATTTTACTTAAATCCCCAATACCAGTATAGGGTAGAAGTTTCACAACACCCAGAAATAATGATCGGGCTTAAAGAGGTGATCCGAACCTTGGAGCCTAACATAGCAGCACAAAATAAGGCAATGGAGCAAATGGAAATCTTCCGATATGCTCGTGGTTCATTTGATTCGGAGAACGCAAGAACATCTATCTCGACCATGCAGCCAGGTAATACGTCGATAAGTTGATAACACACTTTAATTATACAATTATCCAATTGTAATCAACGAATACAAACTAAATGTTTTATTTTTTGACTAATTTTATAGCTACTTGGTGGTCCATTCATGGTGAAAGTGCTCCTGATCTTCGCAAGATTGCTATCCGAGTATTGAGTCAGACATGTTCGGCATCGGGCTGCGAGAGAAACTGGAGTACATTCTCTCTTATTCATACGAAAACTAGAAATAGATTGTCATCATCTAAATTAGATAAACTAGTTTTCGTACATTACAATATGAGGTTGAGGGTCCGCGATCAGGGAAGATTAGAGGACCAAGGTGATAATCCAATCAATTTGGATTATATTTTCGACGACGATAACCCTCTAGCCCCTTGGTTGACGGAGAGAGAGGATCCAGTTCTTGACGGTCAAGAAAATACATGGTTGGAGAAGGAGTTAGGCAAGGAGCAAAGACAAGAACAAGAGGGAGCAAGGTTGAGAAGCGGCAAACGAAGATTTCAACATGTTAGCCAGGCAATGCAGCAGATAAACAGCGATTCAGATGAGAGTCTTGGCAGTATACCTTCCGGATCTAGTGATGGTGGAGGAGAGTCATCTCAACGGATGAGAGAGCATGAGAGAGCTTCTTCACCTCCTAGTGCTCCCACGTACACCGGCGTCACTGGACCACCAGCCCCACCAGATCCACATCATCCACCACTGTCACCACATGATGGAGCAGGGGCCGGGCCTTCTGGCACTGTTCATGAAGCTGCATATGTACCATACTCGTACGGATATGATCCACCACTAGGTCCACCATCATCATATTACCGAGATTCTTATCAGCCGATGTTTCCAGAGCAAGAGGAATCGCAAGGAACATATGGAGATTCTTCATCATCTTACGGCTACGGAGCATACGGTTATGGTGTCCAGCACGACCAGGACATTGGCCAATCAATCTTCGGTTATTCTGGGCCTTCCGACGGGTCTTACTACCAGCAGCACTACTCGGCACCAACTCCAAATGAAGACGAAGAAGAAGCTGATCGCAATAATAATCTATGGAACTTCTGAGTTCTGAGTTCTGATTCTTCTGATTCTTCTGATCTGACTATCTGAGCGACTGAGCCAGCCAGGTGAGTTAATAATTTTAATATTGATAATCTGTATTTTGTGGAAGTTGAAGTGTTGAACACGTCTGGAATCTGGATTATGAAACTTATTCTATAATTTGTATTGTAAATTTATAATAATAAAAAAATTTCAAAACTTTAAAAGGTTGTTTTATAAAACCTTTTAAAAACCTTTTTTAACTTCGCCAAGGCCGGTCCCAAGCCCGGATAAAGAAGGAGGGAAAAAGGATATAGGAAATTAGGAATTAGTAACTTGTTAGGTGTGAGTTATAACTTGTAACTTGTAAGTTGTAACTTGTGAGTCTTGTGGTTCAGTTAGGTCTCTACTGTCCAATCATTCACCTCGGGGAGTGGTGATTCGACAATAGTTGACAAGTTCATCAAGATTCTTAATCATACACCTCGGGGAGTGGTGGTTGTGAATCTTGATGAATGATGAATCCAAGACTCTAAAGTCTAAACTCTAAAGTATGAACTCTGAGAGTCTGAACTTTGAAGTCATAACTCATAAGTCATAAGACTCATAACTCATAAAGTCATAAGTCATATAACTCATTAGATAAGAGTATAAGACTCAAGTCATAAGTCATAAGTCATAGTCTGAACTCTGAACTCTGAAGTCACATAAGATAAGACTCATAGGCCTAAAACTAACCCTAGCAGCCTAGCCTAAGGCTCTAACCCCTAAGCCCTAACCCTAACTCCTAAGTAACTCCTAAGGTCCCTAAGCCTAAACTCCTAAAGGACCTAAAGGTCCTAAACTAGGCCCCTAAAGGGCCTAAAGTACTCTAATATTTATTTTCTAATTTTTTATATTTATTTTCTAATTTTTTAGAATTTTTAAAGATTTTTTAAGAATTTTTTACAATTTAAAAAAAATAAAAAAAAGGGGCCGGTACCGGTTCAACCAGAACCGGCCGGTACCGGCCGGTACCGGTACGAACCGGCCGGTACGAACCGGTTCGGCGCCGGCCGATACCGGTACCGGTACCCGAGTTTTAAACCTTGCTTATAAGTATTAATACTTTCTAGTACTCCGTCGAAAATAACTAGTTGTATCCTTGTGACAAAAGAGAGGGGTCTGCCTTCTTGAATTGGATTTGATAGCCACCGACGATCTGTCAAAGCAGTGAAGAATGTTGCTTTCGAAGCTAGCATTTTGTTTCTATATATATATATATATATATATATATATCGAGTCGAGTTTCGAGTTGAGGTGGAGCCTTCGAATTACTCAACTCGGTGGACTTTCGAGTCGAGTCCGAGTTCCGGGTTTTTGAACACTAATTACATAGAATCCATATTAATTTCATGTTAATTACATGATAAACAGGTTGAATCGCATCAAACTTGATGTATAACATGTTTATCATCTGATTTTATTGATATTAAAAGAACAAAAAGGGATTTGAAAAAATACCTCAACTTTAAATCTTTGAAAATCCCTAAATCCGCAAAGACAAGCCCCAAATCCACCAAGAACAAGTTATGGAGGACTTAGCTTAGGTTTAGAAACACAATCTAACAAAAAATGAAAAAAAAAAATTACAGAAAACCCCCTCTTCGAGCAAACCTAGGCGGCTTTTCTCCAATGCCAACAACTTCATATAAGCTGGACGGCAATTTTGACCATAAAATAGGGTTATATCAGGGATATCGACGGTAAAATGGCGATATGGATGATATAATAATGGTCATCAAGCCAATTTTACAATCCTACGATTTTCTCGATTCATAAGATCACAAATCGATCCAACTCTCACTGTAGACTTTTAAGTCAATAGACTCCCATGATCTTGGGAATAGGCACCCATGATCCTGGGTAAGCGCCCACGATCCTACGACTCTTGAGTAGACTCTCACGATCCTAAGCATACACTCAAGGAAGTTCAACATGATCAGTGTTCTACAAAGCGGTTCAGGCGACCGCCTATGCGCTCCAGAAAAGCGACCAAGCTCCCAGGTAGGGCAAGGCGGCCGCATAGGCAGTCTAGGAAGGCTGAGGCTGGCCATTCGGGATAGGCAGGCTAGGCGGGCTAAGGCTGGCCAGGCGAGCTCAAATGGGCTCCTCAGTAGTAGTCACTCTCTTGATCCGGCCTTCCTCAGCGGCAGTCCCTCTCTTGGATCCAACCTTGCTCAACGGTGGCTCACCCTTTTTTTAAAAAGAATTAAAAAAAATCCAGAACGCCTAGGCGTTAGGCGGCCCTCCACCGCCCGACTAGCGTCTAGCGCTTTTTAGAACCTTGAACATAATACGAATGAAGGTGAGAGAGAGAGAGGAAGTAGAAGTCAATTTTTAAGTTTTATTTTAAAGATTTATTTATTTATGTACTTATCTAATACAATAAATTTTTACAATTTAAGTGTTGAACATGCTAGAAAACCAAATGTAGTGGTTAAAGATATTCATGAAGCTAGTGAATATGAGATTGATCAGCCCTTTAATGTTTCAGCGGACATAGAAAATGTTAATGTTACCATGACAATGTTGATGACGAATTCGAGGATGATATAATTGGCTTTAATGGTGTTCTCTGGTTTAATAATGATATTGGCAGTGGCACTATTGACGATTGCCATTTTTCGCTTATTCCCTTTTTTATTTTTCTTTCTCTTATAACATTAATTATGAGTATGGTATTGATCAGTGTTCAAAAACCCGAAACTCGGACTCGACTCGAAAGTCCACCGAGTCGAGTAACTCGAAGACTCGACTCGAAATTCGACTCAGGCAACTCGGTAATATATATATACAATAGTAAACAATGACTTATCTTTTTTTTTCAAGTAAGAATCACAGTAGTGCAGTCACACCAGACTCAGACTGGGGGGTTCAACAGCAAGCCCAGGGGACTACTATGTTGGACCCTCAGAGGAGAGAGAGAGAGAGAGAGAGAGAAAGAGAGAGAGAGAGAGAGAAGAGATGAGGGAAGGAGGAAAAGAGATGAGGGGATGAGTCCCCTGCATCGGACCCTCAGGAGAGAGAGAGAGAGAGAGAGAGAGAGAGAGGGATCGAGTGGGAGGGGGAAGAGATGCAGGAAGGAACGTACCCGCTGATCGCCGTCGAGTGAAACCCTCGAGAAGCCCTTCGAAACCCCCAGCGAAACCCTCGTCGTCGGGCGAAACCCTTTGAAACCCCCAGCACCGTCGAGTGGCCCTTCGAACCCCCAGGGAAACCCTCGCCCTCGAGCACCCTTTGAAACGCTGTACACGGGATATTTTAAACCCTTAGGCCGAACTGAAGCAAGAAAAAAAAAACAACGGACCAAACTCGACTGACTCGCCTAAGTCGAAACTCGGACTCGGACTCAACCAAACTCGCCCGAGTCACACCCGAGTTGGTCCAAGTCCGTGCTAACCTGAGTCATAGAGCAAGTCGGCTCGATTTTTTGCCGATCCGAGTCGACTCAGGCGAGTCGAGTCGAGTCGGACCAAGTTTTGGTACCTTGGTATTGATTTGTTAGTTATGGCAGATGTAATATTTTGAAGGGATAAGAACATTATAGGTTTATCTTGTTAAATTCATGTTAGGTTAGTTTGATGTTTCTTAGTTCCGGGACTTATTATAAGTGGATTATAGAGATGCAAAGATGCACACATTGATCTTCTTGCACATATTTTGCAACTTATAAATTACATATTGGTATTTCCTTAATTTAAAAATCATGTAAGTAGTTGCATCTATAAGATGGAGTGTTTGGTTGACAGGTTTTCATCACTTGGGAATGGGAAATGGACCCAAACGGCAAACCATCAAGTGATAGATAAGATGGAGCGTTTGGTTCGCAAGTTTTCATCGCTTGAGAATGGGAAATGGATACCCATTTCTATTGAAACAATGGAAAACCGTCGGGTATCCAAAACCCTACCCCCCTCCAGCCCCCCGGGCATCGCATTTCCTCCGGAACGGGAAATGATAACCTTTTCCCCTATTTAAGTCAATGGCAACCAAACACGCTAGATCTTACTATGAAGAACTGTGGGGTTTTAAATTCTATAAAAGGGTATTGTTGCCGTCACCTTTAATCAACTATCCTCAGGCCAAAAGATAAACGGTTAAGGCCCTTTTCTAGAAAGCTAACAAAGCTGATAGAAGCACCAATTAGATTGAGTCTAGGTCAAAACTAAGCCCAAGAAACTTCTAGTCTGAAACTTGCAGTGAGAACATTGACATAAAAACCCAATAAACACAAAATAAAAGTTGACAAATTTACTAATCATACATAACAAGAAACAAAATTAATATAGAGTGTTGATGCACAATTTGGTCTGTTCATTCGAATCTCGAAACCCAGATTATGAAAACAAACACAAGAACGCCCAAATGGCAGCGGATCGCTGCTTGTTCCAACCGGATCAACGAGCAAGCACACAGAGCACACCGAAACGAAAGATCGAAGGAGTCGGGAAGGGGAGGAGAGCTTACTGGATGAAGGACTTCCCATCGGACGAGGGGGAGCTCAAGTTGACCTCCGAGGCGTAGGCGTAGAGGCCCTCGCTGCCGCCGTGGAAGAAGAAGGAGTTGGAGCGCGGGGCGAAGGCCCCGTTGTAGTACTCGTGGATCGAGGCGAGGGCACGGAAGGGGGAGTTGCAGAGGAGGAGAAACCCTAGAAACAACCACAAAAGGATCAGATCGGGGAGACGAAGCTCTCTGCAACGCATCTCTCCGTCTCTCGGATTCGATCCTCTGTTTTAATTGCAAGCAGAGGAGGACGATGCAGATCTGAAGCAGAGACCATGGGGTTGGGTGAAAGAAAAAGGATAAGTGCAGTCGGACGCGTCAACATACGTAAGAATGCCCACTTGGGCAGCTATTATCGGAAATGCCCCCCACTAAAAAGTGGGCTACGGAGGTTTTTATCGAAATGGCCACCGACTCTCAATTATTATTGACAATGGACCCGGTTGAGAAATCTTAACCAAAATATCCTTTCGTATGTGCAAAATAACTCGTACAGTGACACTAAACTGATGAAAAGACTTTTCGATCCTTACCACTATAAATACCCGTTGAGACTAGGGTTTCTTACCCGTTTCAGAGAAATCCCGACTTTCGCCTGATTTTCGTCTTGATCAACCGTATTTGGTTCCTTGGGGCTTCGTCGAAAATCGCCTCCATTTCAGTCGTCGTCTATTCCAGAAATTCAATCCCGAACCACACCATCTCATTTTCAGCCGGAGTTTTCATTTAACCGAAACCCTTGGTCATGATCGGAGGGAGGTTACCGGTGGTACACTGAAGGCTTGGAGTTCTTCGACGAAACTTACCGAGGTATGTTCTATAAACCCAAACCATAGCCCTATGTTATTATTTAATTTATTTTTTTTTAACTGTCCTAAATTTTGATTTGGATATTTCTTTTTAGAACCAAATTATGCCTAAATTCCTCTTAAGAGGTACAACTCAGTTCTCTTACTAAGAAAATTTTAACTCACTATTGAATTGGATGTATTGTTTCGTCCAACTTCACTCCTCAAATATGCCTTAATTTTATCAAATTTTTTATTAATTATTTCAACAATTTTTTTTAGACAACTCATTAGGCCTAATTTCTCTTAAGATGTACAACTCAATTCTCTTGTTAATATGTAATAGAGTAATGATTATCACTCACCTCACTTAAACTACTGTTTTAAAATTCAGTAGTGAATTGAATGTAATGTTGTAGCTCGTGTGTCCTGAGCGTGGATTTTCTGTATTAACATTAATAAAGATGACTTTGGTTATTGCTTTAATTAGAATACTACTTTGATATATGTTAATACATATATAATAAAAAGATCCTAGGAAACACAGTAGGCTACTGAGGCGCATGGTGGATCCATGCTTAGGAGACCCAGTGGACCGGTTCTGTGTAGACCTAGAACTATTTCACAGCTTTGGTGATACCGGTCGCTTCACCAAAAATAAGTTATTAGCAGGTAGAGGATATGGTGAAGTCTCCACCACGGAAACATGGGATTCTCATTCACCTAACCAAGTACGATGATCATGTTGAACAGGAACCAAGACGGTGGACAGTTCAGTGATTCAGACATTGGTATATAAACCGTCTTACTACTATAGATAATATGTCCTTAACCCTGAGGGACTATGTAGACTGGGCCAACCAGTTGTGTGGTGCTTTGATGTGCCAACGTGTGCGAACCTTCCATAGTCCAATACCACGACACATTGGGTTACCCGGTTGGCACTTGAGTGGCATGCAATCCCTACAGGTTATCCGACGTCCAGTGTTGAATGGGTGCGTTTTGATGAGTCAATCTGTCCACACAGTTAACCCAGGCCAGGTGGTTATCAGTATGACTGACCACGTTCCAGATACTAGGCATAGCACCGGTAGGTGTGTGGTGTTATAGATGACAAGTCATCAAATCCTAGTCAGATGATCGATCGGGATCTGACGGTGCTCTCCACCGCCCGAGTCGTATCATGGCACCAGTAATAGGAGGGACTAAGGATTATCAGAGTATAGTAGAAAACAGGGTTACGAGGGAGTAACATAAGTTTAGGATCACTAGAGTTCACTCGTGTCACACTCTGGGTGGCTACGTGGGTTAATCGGATAAAGGCTGATTAACGGAACTTTCGGTGTGTCACCGAAACAGTTAATCAGGGATTCGGTTGGAGCTAGAGATCTTGAACCCTGAAGGTTCCACCCTGTCGTTGTGTATTGGAATTGTTCCCTGACCTGGTAGGATACGTTGAATGCGAAGTAGTACGATGGAGCGCAAGGCCAGAGCTTAAGAACCTAATTCACATGTGTTAAGAGCCGTAGGGGTATTTTGATAAATACTAAAACATAGCTCAGAACATATTAAATATAGATTCTAAAATGAGTGGAATAATTTCAGGAGCTCATAGGCGCTGACGGAACTCGATTCCGAGTAGCGCACCTCACTCAATCTCTCTTACAGTGTTTCACTTTTCGTGAAGGGCGTGTTCATCCAGGCTTCACGATAGACATGTGGAAACTCTAAAAACCGCCCCCCTCATCCCAATCACTAGGGGGCTAACCCTAGCTTGCGTATGTGAGTTGGGGTCGGCCCTATAAAGGGATTAGAGGGAGAGGGGGCCAACCCAAGCTCTCCCTCTCTTGAAAAACCCGAACTTCCTCTTCCTCTGTCCCTTTTTGTGGTTTCGACCAAGGAATAAAGAGGAAGAAGAAGGAGGAAGGAAGGAGAAGGAAGAAAAGAGAAAGAGAAGGAGGAGATCTCGCGGATCGCCGTCGTCTTCGCAACGAATTCCTCCGCCAGCTCGTAGTCTTTGCACTCAGAGATAGAACTTCGAGGATTCCTTCATTCGCAAAGGACAAGGTGCCATCCAAGAGCTTCCTTTGCGATTCACGTGCGGTTTATCATCGTTCCGTTCTCTTCGGATCATAGATCCATAAGGTATGATGATTCTAAACACCTAACTAGATGCATGTATGTCTTCCGTAGATCGTAGTATGCTCACATATGCTAAGATCATAGATTTGCATTTAGATTGTTTTGCAGAATTAATTGTAATGGAACATACACCGTATGATCTTTGAATCTACCTTTTGCTTCTGCTGTAACTCTGATAATGGTATTTAATTCCAACAATTGGTATCAGAGCACACTTCGGTATGTGTTTCATGCATGAAGTCGTGAAAAACATCATGTGAATATATGATGGCATATGTTTTCGTCAGGGTTCGGCATAGATCATGCATATGGATTGTGCTATGTATCGTTTCTTTATAGGTGCCGTGCTGAATAATCATCTATGATTATATGCCTTCAGGGGTCGGACCCCGGATTTAATTTTTACATTGATTATTATTGTGCTTGTGGATTTTAAGGCTCTAGATGGGCGGGGGTGGAGGTTAACCACCCTCGGTTCCCTGGCCATGTTTTCTAAGATTGTTTTTTTTTTCTTTCTAGTGAAATTGTACACGAACGAGCACTTGATCGGAGCGTGTTAGTTTTTCGGTCACAGGAAGAAGGAAATGATGCTACATTCACGGTTCAGGCAAGCGATACCATGGAGTGCAAAGACCCGGCGAAAGCGTGCACGTTGGCCCTAATCAGGATCATCGTCAGAGATCATGCAGAACAAAAGAACATGATATCTTGGCTGTGCTATTCAGGTTCAGAGGTCGGACCCTGGACTTGATTCAGTTTGGATGTTTTTTCTGTTGTTTCCTTTATTTAGTGTTTAGGGAACCCCGATGATAATTTAATTATCTATCTTGCTTGTGAGTTAGTCTTTAGATCAGGCTTAGGGTTAGTACTTAGCTTATGGATTCATCGGTGTCTCTATATGGTTCTAACACGTGTGAATCTGGTTGCTAACTAAAAGGAAAGGTGGTAACCGCCCTCGTGGTAGTTCAGGTAGCCAAGTATTGTGCGCCGAGATAGGCGCAGTGTTAGATTTGTTTAGAGATAACTAATGTCCCCATAAGAAGTATGATAACCCTAGTGGGATGCTTTTTCCCTACATGGTCCTAGCGGCCAAGTTCTACTATATGATACCCGTTTCTAGTTGACATTTGATGGTAGTATGAACTCATCACGATTTGGTTATGCCACTATTAGGTTGAGATCCGGCGGAGGTTGTCGGATGTCCCTATTTGGCCAGCATCGAAACCTATAATGAGATGAGGTCTACTATGACATTAGACATCAAATTATGAACGAGGCATTATTCTACTGGGAGTCCTTTCCATGTTGACCTTAGGCTAGACTCCAGATCTTAGGATTATGGGCAAACTAGTGAAGTATCGGGATCCTTGGAATCTATATAATATGATCCTTGCAAGAAAGGCGAAAGCTGAGTATTCAAGGTAGGGACTATGATATTTTCCAAGGTTACTAATACTTTGAGAGAAGGTTGTAATCCTAGTGAGAGCACGGTAGACCAGGATCTAGGAGGTCGTGACCTTTCTAGATATGCATAAAACCTCATAAAGAAGGGATGTATAAGAGGTTCCCTCCAAAGGGGAGCCCCTGGCCTCTACAATCAACCGGCTAAGGGTATGGATAGGAGGTACGCAGTTCGATATTCCCACCGGGTGAGAGCTATGTTTTCTTCTATGTTGGTTCGCCTAGTGGTTTTCTTCGGGACATGGAGGATGCTGGTGGCAGTGGGTGACGATTTTTTTCTGCACCGTAGGAGCTTATGAACCCCCCTGCCGACACCACCTAGATTTGTGGGAAGTATCCGAATGCTTGTGTGAAGCCGCCGTTGCTGTGCATGGTGGGTCACATAAAGCTGGCTAAAAGGAGACTAGGAGGTCTTTCAGTTTGCCATGGGTAATTCTGATAAAGACTGGGTCGTAAATACTCCGTTGGCAGAAGTGGTTGCATGCTCTCACCGAGTTGCTGTCTCCAATTCAATGCTAATAGTCTCAGTACTCGAGCCCAGGAAATTTAGATTCCTGGATGTCTCCACTTGAGGTAGTGAAGCCGTACATAGCGGTTGGAGTAAATATCATCTATTTTTAAATTCCATAAAATAGATTGTAGTAGACACTAATTTTTTCTTTAAACCATTGTTTACAGAAATTATGACCAAGCTCGACCCCCTTGCCTCCATCCTTAATGATAACAAACTTACGGGACCAAACTACAAGGACTGGAAGCGTAACCTTATGCTCGTCCTAAAGGTTGGCAAACACTTAATTGCCCTAAGTACCCTTCAACCGGCCATGCCGGGACCAAGTACTATTGAGGAATAGTTGAAGGAATTGAAGGACTGGCTAGATGTTGATGAGATATGCAAGTGCTACATAGTGGCATCCTTGCAGACCATCATTCAGAAGCAAGTCGAAGACATGGCCTTCGCTTCAGACATGATGCTCTATTTAAAGGACATATTCGAGGGTCGTAGTCGGGTAACTCGTTACCTGACCATCAAGAAATTGGTGTCCACGAAGATGGCAGAGGGGACTTTAGTTCGGGATCATATACTAAAATTATTTGGCTATGTGAATGAACTTGGTTCCTTCGATATCATCTTGGATACAGAGATCCAGACCGACATTTTATTGCGTCTCTGTCAGAAACGTTTGAGGTCTTCGTTACCAATTTTAACCTTAACCGGTTGGAGATGACTAATGCAGAGCTCCTAGCGGTGCTCCAAGCGGTAGAAGACGGGATAAAGACAGGAGCCTAATTCCTGAACGTAGAGTGGAAGTCTTCTCTGAAAGCCAAATGCAAGTTTCAAAAAAGAAAGTCTAAGAAACCCGTGAAGATGGGCCAGGTGCAGTTGCAGGTTCCTAAGCAGGATGTCCGGCGAAACCCAAAGAAAAATATTTTTGATGCGGCAAGAAGGGGCACTGGAAGGGTAACTGCCGTGCGGCTCCCAAGAAGGCTGAGACAGGTATATCTTAAATCCACATAGTGGAATCCCTTGTAGCATCCAGTTGTTCTCCAGGCTCATGGATTGTGGATTCTGGTTCCACTAACCATGCTTGCAATAATTTACAGGGGTTCAAGGAGATAAGAAAACTGGGTGATGGAAAGATCATCCTAAGCATGGGAACTTAGGCCGTGGCAGAGGCTAAAGCAATTAAAGATGTTGTCTTGCAGTTTCTTGATGGAGGAAGTTTATTACTTAGAGACATACTTTATGTACCGTCCTTGAGACGAAACTTAATCTCTGTTTTCTTATTGAATAATAAAGGTTTTTTAGTTTTATTTGATGCTTTTGATGTGTCAATTAAATTGAATGGTTCCTTTGTTTGTGAGGGAAAGACACAGAATGATCTATGTAATTAACTCCAATCATAAGCAGGATAACATAACTGAAGCCTGCATGGTTAATTCATCTAAAAAAAAAATCCCTCAGATAATCTAACACTCATTTGGCATTTAAGGCTTGGACACATAGCCTCAGACAGGATTCACAGGTTGGTTAAGGTATGACTTTTAAGTCCAGATGTTTCAGAGAGCCTACCAACGTGTGAGTCTTTCCTGGAAGGCAACATGACTAAAAGAACTTTCGAGCCAAAGGTAGTAGATTCAGGAGGGATTGGAGTTGGTACACACTGATGTATGTAGGCCCATAAATGTCCGTGCCATAAGAGGTTTTAAGTATTTTATCACCTTCACGGATGATCACTCGAGATTTGGATATATATACCTAATGCGGTGGAAGTCTGAATCCTTTGATAAGTTCAAGGAGTTCAGAGCTGAAGCAGAAAAGTAGACGGGTAAGAGTATCAAGTCTCTTCGATCGGATCGAGGAGGTGAATACCTATCAGATGAATTTATTGGGTACCTGCGTGAGTATGGGATTGTATCCCAATTGACTGCATCAGGGACATCACAACAAAACGGTGCATCTGAGAGGAGAAACCGAACTTTGTTAGACATGGTTCGGACTATGATGAGTTATACAACATTGCCACCTAGTTTTTGGGGATATGCCCTAGAGACGACAGCATATACCTTGAACTTTGTTCCATCAAAGTCAGTACCTCTAACTCTTGGGAGCTATGGTTGAAGCGAAGCAAGCCTACAGTACTTTAGGATTTGGGGTTGTCCAACACATGTGTGGAAGGACAAGCGAGATAAGATGAAGTCAAAGACTAATGTATGTTTATTCGTTGGATATCTAAAAAAGACAAAGGATGGTTTATTTTATGATCATGAGGATAGAAAGGTTATCGTCTTGATGAATGTCATATTCATAGAGCAGGATTATTTAATAGACCATAAGCCCACCAATAAAGTAGTTCTTACAAAATTGCTTGGTACTGATGGAAGTACGCAGACATAAAACATAATAGGAGCCGATACCACTAAGATAAACAATATTGTAGAATCGACTCCTACAAAACCACCGCAGGCTCATCACAGTGGGAGGACCATAAGAGCTCTTTATAGATATATTGGAGAAGCCTTCTTGGTAGATCCAGAGTTTCAGGAGGATGATCCTCTGAACTATGACGAAGCGATAATATCCACTAACCATGCAACATGGCAGAAAGCTATGGAGGCAAAACTGACATTAATGTCCTAAAACTTGGTCTGGACACTTGTAACACTGCCTCACAACATTAAACCTGTTGGGAGTAAGTAGGTGTACAAAAGAAAAAGAGGTCCAGATGGTATCGTTGAGACTTACAAAGCTAAACTAGTCGCTAAGGGTTATACCCAGCGAGAAGGGATTGACTATGACGAAACCTTTTCGCCAGTGGCTATACTTAAGTCTATCCGGATCCTCTTATCCATTTGCAGCCCATTATGATTAGGAGATCTGGCAAATAGACTTCAAGATCATATTTCTCAACGGGGATTTGGAAGAAGACATCTACATGTCTCAGCCTCCAGGCTTTGTCGCAAAAGGTTAGGAAAGTCTGGTGTGCAAGTTGCAAAGGTCCATTTATGGACTGAAGCAAGTATCCAGAAGTTGGAACATGCGTTTTGATCAGGTTATCTAGTCTTTTGGATTTGAACAGAACGTGGATGAACCATGTGTTTATAAGAGGAGCGATAAGACTACAATAGTTTTTCTAGTACTTTACGTAGATATTATCCTGCTTATTGGAAACGATATTGGAACGTTGTCTATAGTGAAGGTATGGTTATCCTCTCAATTTGACATAAAAAACCAGGGTGAAGCGAGTTATGTTCTGGGGATCAAGGTAACTCAAGATCACCAAAACAAGATTCTTTTGCTGTCATAGTCAGCCTACATAGATATTATCTTGGTCAGATTCAGTATTCACATCTCCAAGAAGAGACTCGTTCCATTCATATATGGAATAAAATTATCCAAGGATCAGGGTCCTAATACTCCTGAGGAGAGAGCAGAGATGCAAAAAATATCTTATGCTTCGGCTGTAAGGAATCTGATGTATGCTATATAGTGCACGAGACCAGATATATATATGCTATGCAGTAGGCATGATGGATAGGTATTAGTCAAATTCGAGTCCAAGGCATTGGACTGCTGTGAAAAATATACTCAAGTATCTCCGTAAGACAAGAGATTATGATTAGTTTACTCTTCATAGGAACTGATGCCGATTGGATATACGGATTCTGACTTTGCAGTAGATCCAGAATCCAGGAGATCGACGTCAGGGTTTGTGTTTTCATTGGAAGGAGGAGTTGTTAGTTGGAGGAGCGTGAAACAGGGATGCATCACAAATTCGATGACAAAGGCTGAGTACATTGCGGTGTGCAAAGCAGCCAAGAAGGCGGTGTGGCTCAAGAAGTTCCTTACGGATTTAGGATGTGTACCGGGAGCTCAAGATCCTATTGTCCTTTACTGCGATAATAGTGGAGCAGTAGCATAATCCAAGGAGCCAAGATATCACCAGAAGAGTAAGCACATTGAGCGAAAATACTACATTATCCGGAACTTGCAGAAGCGAGGGTAGGTTATAGTGACTCAGGTGGTGTCTGCAGATAACATGGCAGACCCTTTCACAAAGGCGTTACCGACCAAGGCTTTTGAGAAGCACGTGGATGCCATGGGAGTTAAGACTGTTATTTCCCGCTAGGCCAAGTGGAAGATTGTTATAGCTCGTGTGTCCTATGTGTGGATTTTCTGTATTAACATTAAAAAAGATGACTTTGGTTATTGCTTTAATTAGAATACTACTTTGGTATATGTTAATACACATATAATAAAAGAACCCTAGGAAACACAGTAGGCCACTGAGGCGCATGGTGGATCCATGCTTGGGAGACCCAGTGGACTAGTTCTGTCTAGACATAGAACTAGTTCACAGCTTTGGTGATGCCGATCGCTTCACCGATAATAAGTTGTTAGCAAGTAGAGAATGTGGTGAAGTCTCCACCACGGAAACATGGGATTCCTATTTACCTGACCAAGCATGATGATTGTGTTGAACAGGAACCAAGACGGTGCACAGTTCAGTGATTCAGACACTGGTGCATAAACCATCTTACTACTATAGATAATATGTCCTTAACCCTGAGGGACCATGTACACTGGGCCAACCAGTTGTGTGGTGCTTTGATGTGCCAACTATTAACATAAGTTTAGGATCACTAGAGTTTAACTCGTGTTGCACTCTAGATGGCTACGCGGGTTAATCGGATTAGGGCTGATTAACGAAACTTTCGGTGTATTACCAGAATAATTAATCAGGGATCCGGTTGGAGCTAGAGATCCTGAACCCGAAAGTTTCCCCATGTTGTTGCGTATAGGAATTATTCTCTGACTTGGTTGGATACGTTGGATGCGAAGTAGCACGATGGAGCGCAAGCCCGGAGCCTAAGAACCTAATTCACATATGTTAAGGGCCATAGGGGTATTTTGGTAAATACTGAAATATGGCTCAGAACATATTGAATATGAATCCTAAAATGAGCGGAATAATTCCAGGAGCTCATAGGCGCTGACGAAACTCGATTCCGAGTAGCGCACCTCACTCAATCTCTCTTACAGTGTTTCACTTTTCATAAAGGGCGTTTTTGTCCAGGCTTCACGATAGACATGTGGAAACTTTAAAAACCGCCCCCCTTATCCCAATCACTAGGGGGCTGGCCCTAGCTTGCGTATGTGAGGTGGGGCCGGCCCTATAAAGGGATTGGAGGGAGAGGGGGCCGGCCCAAGCTTTCCCTCTTCTGAAAAACCCGAACCTCCTCTTCCTCTGTCCCTTTTTGTGGTTTCGGCCAAGGAAGAAAGAGGAAGAAGAAGGAAGAAGAAGGAGAAAGGAAGGAGAATGAAGAAGAGAGAAAGAGAAGGAGGAGATCTCGTGGCTCGTTGTCGTCTTCGCAATGAATTCCTCCGTCGGCTATAGTCCTTGCACTCAGAGATAGGACTTCGAGGATTCCTCCATTCACAAAGGACAAGGTGCCATCCGACAGCTTCCCTTGCGATTCATGTGCGGTTCATCATCGTTCCGTTCTCTTCGGATCATAGATCCATAAGGTATGATGATTCTAAACACCTAACTAGATGCATGCATGTCTTCCGTAGATCGTAGTATTGCCTCTAGGGTATTCGCACATATGCTAAGATCATAGATTTGTATGTCAATTGTTTTGCAGAATTAATTGTAATGGAACATACACCGTAGGATCTTCGGATGTACATTTTGCTTTCGCTGCGACTCTGATAATGGGATTTAATTCCAACATGTAAGACATAGTGTTTTGTGATTTGGGTACCTAGATGAACTGAGTACCTAGATAAATTATTGATAGGATTTGGGAGGTAACATTGATAATTAAGAGTAGTTTGGGGGATAACATTGCTAATTATAGGATTTGGGGGATAACATTGCTAATTAAAGATAGGATTTGTGATTTGGTCCATATTTCACTTAAATTTTTATGATTTTTTTTTAGACACTCATTAGGCCTTAATTTCTCTTAAGATGTAGAACTGAGTTCACTCAAATTACTGTGTTCACTTAAGATGTAGAACTACTGTGTTTATTCAAGCTATTGTTCTCTTAAGATGTAGAACTCAGTTCTCTTAAGATGTAAAATTACGTTTACCCAAATTTTCATTTTTTTTCTTTTTTTTCGAGAAATCCCTCGGAGAGAGGGGGGTTTAAGGCAATGACCCCAACCTATGATTAATAAGCCAAAAAGAACAAAGCTAAGTACCGATAGGTGCAAAGAAAAAGTGAAAAAAGAAAACCAAAAACAGACCGAAACTCCCTCCTCAAAAGAAGGGGGAGAAAAATGCTTCTACAAAAGGGGCTCTCCTACGGCTGAGCAGGGGGAACCAAGACTCCACCAGAATCCTGATCTTACAAAGAATCCCTTCCCAAGAGACCTGGTCGCCAGAGAAGATTCTCCTGTTTCTCTCCAGCCAAATCGACCAAATTGTTGCCACCACCAGCATATCCCACCCTACTCATTTATCTGAAGCGATCGATCGTTTCCTCCAATGCGTCCACAAAGCAACGAGCGAAGAAGGAATCTCAACAATGCCCAACTTCTCTTAGAGAAAATTCAAATACAGGAGGCAAAGGGACAGGTCAAAAGGAGGTGGTCTACTCCTTCGGGGGCTTCACCGCACATCGGGCAATTGAGGTCGTTAATAGGGATGTTCCGCTTAACCAAATTGTCCTTCATAAGAATTCTGTTGTTAATGGCAAGCCAAGAGAAGATCTTGATCTTAAGGGAGGACTTTACATCGCCAAAGATGTTTGCCTATCGGGCATCTCCTCCCTCCATCATTAACGAAACGGTAGAAAGAGCGGACCGTGAAGACTCCCTTCTTGTGCCACCTCCAAGCTAGCTTATCAGGGCTACTAGATAGAGAAATGCTAGACAAAAGGATGTCCAACTGAGAAACTTCCTGCTGTGCCTCCCTGCTAATGGGCCTGAAGAACTTGACTGCCCAGGTCCCGCCTCTCCCTCGGCGAAAGAAAGAGTTGACATAACCAGATCTGAGTCTAGCGTGTGTAAAAGCTTCCGGCAGCAACGTCCTTAGGGAGCAGTCCCCCAGCCATATGTTCTCCCAAAACCTCGTAGTGCGTCTATCCCCAACCACAATGTTCGTACCGCAAGTAAAAGCTTCTCTAACCTTCGCCACCCCACGCCAGAAGGGAGAGATCTTCCCGGATCTTCTACCCCTTGCCCAAAAAGCTGACGATCTTTTAAAGTAATGACCTCGAATGATACATGCCCAATTGTTGTATGGGGAGGAATGCAATCGCCACCACCATTTACCAAGCATCGCCACATTAAAATCCCTCAAATTGAGAACCCCCAGGCCTCCTTGCCCTCG
The DNA here is from genome assembly GCA_947650365.1 of Chamaelirium japonicum. NCBI lineage: Eukaryota > Viridiplantae > Streptophyta > Magnoliopsida > Liliales > Melanthiaceae > Chamaelirium > Chamaelirium japonicum. The sequence continues at coordinate 64,637,017 of OX393552.1, forward strand.
GGTCTTGCAAACTCGTCCCCACTGCATAAGCGGAAATGCTGATCTGCCTGGAAGGTTCCCTTTCCAGAGGAAATTCCTCCTCACTCTGTTAATCCTTTTCACCACCCATTCTTGAAGGAAGAAAAAGGAAAGGAAATAGGAAGGGATGGCTGAAAGCACCGAGTTCACCAGGGTGATCCGTCCTCCCGAAGAGAGGCACAAGCTCTTCCTGGAAGCCAACTTACGCTTCACCTTCTCTATTACGATCTCCCAATCGCACCTCCGCAGAGCACACCTAGCTAGCAACAGTCCCAGGTACTTCAACGGCCATCTCCCCACCTGACAATTAAGCAAGCCCACTAATCGTTCGCTAAGTCTCGGGTCCCCTCCAAGGCTAAAAATCGCCGACTTGGAGAAGTTGATGGATAATCCCGATACCTGCTCGAAGGAGTAGAGAATGACTTTAACCACTAGCACTTGTACTTCATTCGCCCTGCAAAAAAGCAAAGTGTCATCCGCAAATTGGAGATTGGACACCTCCCAATCCGGTTAACCCAGAGGAAGATGAATCCCGCTAATGTGAGCCTGAGCAAGAAAGCCGTCCAGGATGTCCGCTGCAAGAATAAAAAGCAAGGGCGATAGAGGGCACCCCTACTTAAGGCCCCTCTTCATCTTAAAATGATCGACGTTCTCTCTGCTAATCAAGCAAGAAAGATTAGAAGAAAACAAGCAAGCACTGATCCACCGTTGCCACTCGGAGGAGAATCCCTTAGCCATAAGGACTCGCTCCAAAAACGACCAACGCAGGCAGTCAAAAGCCTTCTCAAAATCAAGCTTAATAAGACCCCTCCTCTTTCTTCTCCAGCAGGTGAAAGATGACCTTTTGAATCGAAGCCACACTATCTTGGATGTTTCTTCCCCGAATGAAAGTCGATTGGTTACAACTGACCAAGTCCCCAATGACTGAACCGAGCCAAAGGACAAGCACCTCAGTCACTATCTTGTAGACGCAGTTAGAGAGGCTGATAGGCCTAAACTCCCTGATCTTCACTGCCCCCTCCTTCGGAATCAACGATAACCAGGAGAAATTAACCGGGTGAAGAGAAACTACACCACCAAAAAAATCATGCATCAGTTGATAGATATCTCCACCCACCACAGACCAGTATATCGTTGAAAAAAAGTGATAGGGAAGCCATCTGGCCCCGGGGCCCCATCAGGCCGCATGCTGAAAACTGCCTTCTTGAACTCTTCATCAGAAAAAGGCAAATCAAGCGTAGAGGGCATCCCCAACCTCCTCGTACGCAACAAGTCCCAATCTATCTCCGTCGTAGGATCCAAGGGAATGGAGAAATGGCCCTTGAAGTGGTCTGAGGCCCCCCTCAAAATATCATGATAACTGGAGAACCGAAGATCGCCAATCTGGATCTCCGGAATAAAATTGGCCCTTTTCCTCGCATTAGCCACTCTATGGAAAAACTTCGTATTCTGATCACCCTCCTTCAGCCAACGCACCCTAGATCTCTACTTCAACATGATCTCTTCCTCCTTAAGAAACTCCGCCAGCTGCAACCTCGCCGAATCTAAAACCTCCCGATCGGCCTCGGAAAGAGGACCGAGCTCCGCCCTAACCTCCAGATTGTCCATCTCACTAATGAGGCTTCGTTTCCTCTGAATGACCTGGCCAAAAAATTCTCTATCCCAAGCTTTCATTAATTTCTATTAAGATGTTAATAAGTAATAGAGTAATGCTTTTCAATCACTTCACTCAAACTACTGTTCTTGAATTCAGTGGTGAATTGAATATAAGTCAATAGTGTTTTGGAATTTAGGTATCTAAATGAACTGAGTACCAGGATGAATTATAGATAGGATTTGAAAAATAACATTGCTAATTAAGAGGAATTTAGTCCATTGCTACAGAGACAAGCAATTTGTCTTTAATCTCTATAGAAGTGGTGTGTAATCACTATTGAATTGGATGTATTGTTTCGTTCATATTTTATCTAAATTTTTATCAATTTATTTTTTGAGATCTTATATAATCCAATTGAAATATGTATGACTGTTTTGTTGTTTCTTTATTACTTTGTTTGGAGATGGTTAAAAGAAGGCATGGGCATAAGCATGGGATTAGGCATGGTGGTAGGAACCCTACTACTACAAAGGGAAATGAGTCCAAAATTAACATTGAAATTAATGACTTTAATGCGACAAATCAACCAAAGGAAAAGAAAATAAAGATTGAAGAGGAAAAGAAAATAGAAGAGCGAATAGAAGAGCAAAAAGACAATAAAGTGCCTGTGGAGCTACATGATAATATGCATTATTTTGGAAAACTTTCTGCAAGGAACATCATTAAGTACTTAAATAAAATTGAGGAGCACTTCAAGGCGATAAATTCAAAAAATAATTCTATGTGTATAATGGATAGGATGAGAAGAAGCAGTTTTGGATTCCTATTCGATTGCATTCCTATTCGATTGGATTCCTATTTGATTTGGATGACTATATTATTACGTTATCATCTTTGGAGTTTTGTTTAGTCTTCGGACTTAGATTTTGTCCTAGGACGACTCCTGCGATACTAGATATAGGGTCGTATAGGTTAAGAGTATATACTTGCCATGCAGGGCTAATCAGGACTCCTTAATGGTTACCATTATAGTAATTGGAGTTATAGATGACAGTACAGATGTTTTTGGTGTTTATTTTGAAGCGTGTTATTCTTGGTAGTAACAAGAATGTGATCGTACCAGAGAGATTTTTAAGATTGATTGATGATTTAGAGATATTTAATAGTTACCTTGGGGTAATCTATCTTATAGTCATGTCAAATCTGGACTTGAAGGTGCAGTCAATCTTACGAAGTGATCACCGAAATATAATATTTTTGAATGCATATACATATTACATGTATTATTTTATAGATAAATAATTCATAGTATATATTGTTTAACATTTGGATTAACTTTTATCTAATTATTTGCTATAGGCATGGGTATTCAAACAGATTCCCTAACTGGGGAGTGCATGTGTCTTGATAGTTGAGTAACCAAAGTAGTCTAGGCTCTTCAATTGGTATGACATAAGAACATCAACACAGTAAAAAAAAAACAATCTTGTGAATTCAAATCAAGAAAATATACGACCTTTAAATTACTTATATTAAACTAATATTTGTATCGTATAATTATTGAAATTTGTGTCTCAATGTATTTAAAGTGTCAGATTTTGGATGAGCTAACTCTTAGAGAAGAGGAGAAGGCAATTGATATGGTGCAAGACTTATATCATGCCCCTGCTTCTTCATTCCAAGGAAATAAGGGCCAGTAGTTGTTTTTGCTTCCACCAAAAGATAAAGACAGATCTGATGAAGACAGATTCTCATCACTTAATAAGAAATTTAAGAAAAGATTATCCTTAGGGAAAAAATTAAGAAAAATTCTCCTCACTTGAGGAGAAATATAGGAAGATGATCTCCTTAATAGAGGAGAACTATGAGAGGAATATCTCCTCAATTGAGGAGGGACATGCGAAAGAATTATCTTTATTTAGAAAACAATACAATCAAACATTCTTAGTACTCCAACAACACTGCATCAGCTTAGACAGTCAAGTAAACTAATAACGATTTCTTTATTTAATTAATTAATTATTATTTGTATATATTTATTGACTATAATTTTGAATGTGATGTGAAGAAAGAGGAGGACATGGGCATGGATAAGCAGAATGAGAAAGAGAGGGAAGGCAAGGTGGAGGGTGATGGAAAGGGAAAAGAAAGAGATGGAAAGGAAAAGGATGATGATGAGAAGGAGGAGGGAGGCGATGTGGAGGGTGATGCAAAGGGGAAGGAGGGAGATGGGAAGGGAAAGGATTATAATGACGATAATAAAAAGGAAAATAAGGAGGGAGACAAGAAAAATTATAAGGGTAAAAGCAATGACAAGGACAAGAAGGGAAATAAGGAGAGAGATAAGAAGGGGAAGGGGGGACAAAAGATATAAAATGACGAGGAGAGTATGAGAAGAGATGTGAATGATGAAGAGAATGAGAATAAGAAGAATAAAACTAAGGAGGATGATAGTGGAACTGATAAGGGGAAGGGAGGGGATCATAAGAAATGAATCATTGATCCAGATTTAAATCTATCTTTCAGCAGTCCAGAGATAAAGATAAAATTATTTACTTTAGCTTAATTCATATATAATATTTTTTATATTTATTTATGAATAATATAAACACTTATTAGTATTTTTTCATATATAGAGTACAATAAAAGTTTTTACATCCCAGCGGATAAGGAAACCGGATTCGTAAATATGTTCTCCATATACCACCTACAAAAAAAAAACTCACCGGAATGAAAAAGAAGAATAGGAGAACATGGGCGTGGCTAAATATATCAAAATATTATATTCAGAAGAGCGAGAGTCAATGATAACTTTTCTTGATAAGAACAAAAATAAATTATAAGTTATTTACTATATAATCCATTTTGGAATGATAACATATTCTATTTCTTAATAATTCGTTGTTATCGTTATAGGCCTGCTGTTATAATTGATGGAATCGTTGTAAGCCCACAATTAATTAACATATTATATGAGATAACATTGTGGGGGAGAATTTCGTGCCGTCGTACGTGATCCTCCTTCAACAGTCGATTGAAGGTTTTGCCCTTCGGGGATGTGGCACGCTTTGAAGCTCTGAGCTGTAACTTGCTAGGCTGTTATACAAGCACTATAGGGTAGATAGAGTTAACACTAGATGTGGTGACAAAGTTCGGCCGAAGCCTACGTCTTCGTGCGGTAAGATGCAACCTTTGAATCCATTATCTCTGAATGAAGTAGAGCCACTCTCGACAGGCCAATGAGTGTTTCTTACAAGATGACAGAGGATGGAGAGGGAATCTAAAAATCAAAAAGCTCAGAGAGCTCTGAAAAATAAAAAATGAGATTATGGTTTGGATCTTGGGATCTGGAATAATTTATAGGGTCTGCTATTTATAGAGGTTTGGTTTATCTAAGGAATATTTTAAGAATATTTCTAAGAATATCCGGGGTTTGATAAATACCCGGGGGGATTTACTAGACCCTAGATAATGCAAGTGGGCCCTAGACAGGGCTGCGGGTCCCACCGTCGTACTAGTGGACCCCAGGCAGGGTTGCGGGTCCCACTGTCGTACTAGTGGACCCCAGGCAGGGTTGCAGGTCCTACCATTGTGCTCGTGGGCCCCAGGCAGGGCTGTGGGTCCTACTACAGGGTATTAGCTAGATTTTGCGCCCAGAGTTACTCCCTCCTAGCTAAGTAGGTGCTAACCTAGTTGGCTGGGATTTCCTGGTGCAAAGCTGGTCGCTCGTCTGCCGACCCTTTTATCTGGGATTATTCGTCGTGCGTCGGTCGAAACATTGCATGGGGCTGACCATTGTCTACTTACCGACCCCTTGTCCAGGGCTGACTGTTGTGCGTTTACCGACCTGTTGCGTGTGGCCGACGGTTATTTGTCTGCCGACCCCCTATCCGAGGCCGACTGCTATCTGTCTATCGACCCCTTGTCTGAGGTCAATCGTTGTGCGTCTGCCGACCCGTTGTGCGGGGCTGACTGCGTGTGTCTGCCGACCCCCTGTCCGGGGTCGACCGTTATGCGTCTGTCAACCCGTTGCGCGGGGCCGACCGTTGTCTGCCTGCCATCCCATTGCGTGGGGTTGACCGCTGTCTATCTGTCGACCCCCTGTCCGGGGCCGACTATTGCGCGTCTGCCAACCTGTTGCGCGGGGCTGACTACGTGAGTGTTACCCCCTCCCAGTTGGGTAGGTGGTAACTTGGTTGACTGGGATTGAAAAAATGACCACGCGCAGGACGGTTCGGGCCAAAAGCTTAGAGGGGATTCAGGGACAAGATTTAGGGGCAGGGGGTTTGGTCGAATAGGTACGCTCACGGAAGTGGGTCAAAGAACCTGGGGGGCAGGGAGTTCGGGGAAAAGAACCTTGGGAGTAGGGTGTTCAGTCAAAAAATCTTGGGAGAATGGGGTTCTGTGCAAAAAATCAAGGGAAACGGGGTTTTGTGCATAAAATCCTAGGGGCGGGGCGCTTTATGCATAAAAGTCAGGGGGCGAGGGGTTCTGTGCATAAAATCCAGGCGACGGGGGGCTTCTGGGCATAATTTAGGACAGGGTTTTTTTTTTTACAAAAACCTAGGGTTTGGGGGGGTCGGGTGAAGTGTACCGGGTGGCACCCGTAGTGGACCCAAGGCCACCCAGTGGGGTAGGTTAGGCTTTCACCTAGGGGGCATCGGGCGCAGGGGACATAGGTCGCAGTCCTCCTCGCGTGGATGGCACAATCAAAGATCTCCTTCTTGAATCACGCGCAGAATCAGAGATGAGGGATGTTCCGATTGGAAGTTGCAGGATCAAAGATGAAGGGGGAGGAGTCCGATCTCTTCCCCATGGTGCTGCGCGTCGGTCGAAGTTGAATAGAGGCCGCTTGGTGTTGGGACGAAGCCGATCGGAGAAAGATGCTACCGATCTATGTTGAGGCTTGGCCAATCGGTTTTGGGACAAAGCCGATCTGAGAGAGATGCAGTCGTTCGATGTTGAGGCTTGGCCACTCGGTTTCATGAATCAGACCTCGAAGACCTCGCTACAGTCACACCCCAAACAAGTCAGTTTGAGGCTTGACCGCTCGGTTTTGGGATGAGTTGCCAACTTTTGTTGCCAACTCCGCGTGATGTGGAGTGCTCGCAAGGCCTCATTGCTGGGACCATTTTTGTGGGGGAGTCCTAGGCGGATGCCACGCAAAGTTGGCAGCCCAAAATAAGGGATAATGAATCGTAGCCGTTGATGCCTTATTGAAAGAAAAAAGGCATCAATCATGGCAGTTGAGGAAGCAATCATAGTCTTGTTTAGCTATTTGAGCCCACTGTTTGCTAGCTTGGATGGCAACCCATGTGATGTCTTGTCTAGATTTGCATTGTACAACCAACCCAATAGCCAACCTTCCTAGCCAACCTTGAGTGCAAGTCGAGTCGTTGATGTCATGCTCTCGAGATGCTGTGACCAGATGCTATGATCCTGTCATCGTTGCATGCCGGCTAGGTTGATTATGACTCACTGACCAGGCCCGAGTGCGATTCAATCTATCTGTCCGATCATCTCTACTAGTAGCATGTCGAAGCCCATCGGCTTTTGTCTGACGTTAAGAGTGTAGAGGATGAGGGAGACCCCCCGATAAAGGGCTAATCGATTGATTGTCGCTAACCAATAACGGTCCAGGGAATCGATGTTTCTGGCTGAACCTTGAAGAAATCGTATTAAATTTTGGCCAAGCGGTTGAAATGATCGATCATCGTCGAAAGCTCGGTTGCCGAGGCGGCGAATCCTGCCTCGGACTTTGTCTTTGAATACTGAGGTTGTCTCCATGGACCGAGACGACATCGACATCTCAGGCTTTTAGCAGGTGCCGAGGCGGCAAAGCTTGCCTTGGACTTTGAATTTGAATGCCAAGGCGGTATCCTCAGACCGAAACAGTGTCAACGTCTCGGGCTTTGTCAGGTGCCAAGGCGGCAAAGCCTGTCTCGGACTTTGTCTTTGAATGCCGAGGCGGAGGTCACCTCGGGCTGAGACAACATCGACGTCTCAGGCTTCATCAGGTGCCGAGGGAAGGTCACCTCGGGCAGAGACGGTGCCGACATCTCGGGCTTCGTCAGGTGTCGAGGCGGCGAAGCCTGCCTCAGACTTAGTCTTAGAATGTCGAGGCAAAGGTTGCCTCGGGTCGAGATGGTGCTGACATCTCGGGTTTTATCACCTGCCGAGGCGGTGAAGCCTGCCTCGGGCTTTATCATCGAGTGCCAAGGGCAGGGCCTTGGGTTTGTTAAGTGCTGAGGCATTGATTGCCTCGGACTTTGTCTTCTCACGTCGAGGCGGAGTCGCATAGAGTCAAGACGGTGTTGGCATCTCGGACTTTGGCAGGTGCCGAGGAGGTGAAGGTTGCCTCGAGCTTTGTCTTTGAAAGTCAAGGTTATCTCCTTGGGCCGAGACAGTGTTGGCGTCTCGGACTTTGGTAGGTGCCGAGGAGGCAGAGGTTGCCTTGGGCTTTGTCTTTGAAAGTCAAGGTTATCTCATTGGCCCGAGACGGTGTCACTGTCTCGGGCTTTGGCAGGTGCCGAGGAGACTGAGCCAACCTCGGGCTTTGTCTTTGAAAGCCAAGGTTGTCTCCTTGGGTCGAGACGGTGTCGCCTTCTTGGGCATTTGCAGGTGCCGAAGAGGCTGAGCCTGCCTCGGGCTTTGTCTTTGAAAGCCAAGGCTGTCTCCTTGGGCCAAGACGGTGCCATCGTTTTGGGCTTTTACTGGTGCTGAGGAAGTTGAGCTTGCCTCGGGCTTTGTCTTTGAAAGCCAAGGCTGTCTCCTTAGGCTGAGATGGTGTTGCCGTCTCGGGCTTTTGCAGGTGCCGAGGAGGCTGAGCCTGCCTCGGGCTTTGTCTTTGAAAGCCACAGCTGTCTCCTTGGGCCGAGACGGTGCCACTTTCTCGGACTTTGGCAGGTGCTGAGGAGGCTGAGCCTGCCTCGGGCTCTGTCTTTGAAAGCCAAGGTTGTCTCCTTGGGCCGAGACGGTGCCATTGTCTCGGGCTTTTGCAGGTACCGAGGAGGCTGAGCCTGCCTCGGGCTTTGTCTTTGAAAGCCAAGACTGTCTCCTTGGGCCGAGACGGTGTCGTCGTCTCGAGCTTTGTCTTCGAATGCCAAGGGTAGGACCTTGGACTTACTAGTCGATGGGGGTAAGAATTCGTAGTACTCAGTGTGATGCCTTTGTATCGGTTGGACTTAAGCGAAGCGCCATTTCAGTCGAACCTACTTCGGGGTCACTTAGCTTTGTACTGTTGTAGGTTAGCTGGCCGTGTTACAACGAGAACTGGACTAACTATGGCGAAGCACTAGTGCATGTGCCCTTATGTGACAACGGGAGCATGTGCGACACCAATGATTAAGAGTATTTAGCGTAGCGCCCTTGTATATCGGTTGGAGTTAGGTGAAGCACCGTTTCAGTTGAACCTACGTATCGGGAGACATAGCTTTGTACCGTTGCAGGTTAATCGGTCGTGTCGCAACACGAACTGAACTAACTGTGGCAAGGCACTAGTGTATGTGTCCTTACGTGACAACAGGAGCATGTATGACGCTAATGATTCGGAGTACTCAGCGTAGCGCTCTTGTATCGGTTGGACTTAGATGAAGCATCATTTCAGTCGAATCTCCATCTTGGGACACGTAGCTTTATACCGTTGCAGGTTAGTCGACCGTATCGCAACGCGAACTGAACTAATTGTGGCAAGGCACTAATGCATATGTCCTTACGTGACAACGGGAGCATGTACGATGCCAATGATTTGAAGTACTAAGCGTAGTGCTCTTGTATCGGTTGGACTTAGGTGAAGCGCCGTTTCAGTCGAACCTATGTATCAGGACAAATAGCTTTATACCATTGCAGGTTAGTCGGCCGTGTCATAATATGAACCGAACTAACTGTGGTGTTGAGTAGAAGTTGAGATAGAATTTGATAGTCTTCGATATAACTTAAAACAGTTGTTATTTCATTGATAACTCGGAAGATGTTATATTATGGATTTCAGATAAGTGACATTCTGAGTTATTGATAATTGGTGGTCTTCTACTCTGATCGGTAGATGGGTTGCTTTCCTTTGGTATCCGTGGTCTTCTGAGGCTCTGTGGTCTATCGCCTGCCTGCCTTGGTCTCTTGGAGGTTCCATCTTCGTTAGCCTAAGCGTTGCGAGTTTGAGCTGTTGGTCTCATTGGTTCCTTATTAGAAAGACACTTCTCGAGGTCACGTTTCTTGCGAGCGACTTGATCGTCCTCCACCTCGATCTTCTTTTGAATTCGATCGAATAGCACTCCGAGGGAGATAGGAGGATTGCGGATGAGTCATTGTAGATGTGGAAGTTAAAGCGTAGGGCATTCTGGAATACGAGCATGATGGTTTCATCGTCGAGGTGATGTCCGGGGAGCACAGCTTGCTCGTTCTGGAACCTCCGAGAGAAATCTCGGAGGGTTTCATCTGATCCCATCTTGAGTCGGTAAAGGGAGTCCAGCTTCTTTTATGGCTTGAGGTTCTATCGATAGTGTTGAATAAAGAGGTTTGCCAGATCCTCGAACTAACTCACAGAGCCAGTCGAGAGGTTGCGATACCAATCGAGAGACATATCGTCCAGGTTGCCAGCAAAGGTGTGGCATAGAACCTAGTTGTCGCTATTATGTGGCATCAGTGCCTGTTTAAAGGAGAGGATGTGCAATGTTGGATCTCCTGTTAAACAATTGAACTTGGGGAGAGCGGGGGCTTTCCAGCTTTGAGAAAACTGGGCTCGGAAAATATGTTGATGAAGTGGCCCTTCGGAGGTGTGTTGTTCCGACGATCACCTCGTTGGTCGGAGAGACGTCTCGAAGGAAGAGAGGGCGTCGGAGTCCATTTTGTCGTCTGATGCGCGGTTGGGGCTCGATCGCCATTGCAATGTTGTCGAACTTTGGAGCAATGTCAATTATTCCGAACATCTCTCATGGTGCAGGGATCGGAGGATGACTTGGAGCTGAGAGACTAAGGATGACGAGCAGACTTATTGAAACGCTCCCAGACAGTCGGCCTAGGAGGAACATGCGAGGGTCCTTTTGATAGGGATTCGAGAGAACATCGAGGGATGTTGACTATGAATCATTTGGAAGGAGCGGGAGATCGGTCGATCGATCGACGGATGTCTACTCCGTCGTTGATGCCGATGGCTGATCGCGGAAGGTTGACTCCTGCATTGATAGTGATTTGTCGGAGAGAGTCTCTCTCAACCATGAGAGCAACATTCTACTTCATGAGAGTGAGGAGTTGGAAGTCCTCTGTTGTGATCTGGTAGGTTGCTTGAGCATCGACATTGGGAGAGATATGTGCTTTCCCTAAGCGCTGAGGAGTTAGGTTGACAAGTTGAGGCGACTATTGAGGTTGAGCCTGGGCGACATGATCAACCGACGGGAGAATCCTTGAATTAACAGCGAGTTGCTGTTTCGGGTATTGGATCGTCGCGAACCTACGACTCATTGAGCGAGTTATTAGATGCTGAGCGTCTGAGTACATGCTGCTTTCCTCCGGTTAGTCCATCGGTGTCTTCACCATTTAGGTGTAATGATGGAGATAAACGGATCGTTCGGGCAACCGGTAACAGCTACCGAAGGAGTTTGGAAGCTTAGAAGTTGTAAGTTGATAGGACCATGATCCCATAGACAGTGCCAAACTGTGGGGGAGGATTTCATGCCATCGTACATGTCCCTCCTCCAATAGTCGATTGAAGGTTTTACCCTTCGGGATGCGACGCGTTTCGAAGTGCTGAGCTGTAACTTGCTAGGCTGTCACACAAGCACTGTAGGGTAGAGAGAAAGAGTTGACACTAGATGTGGTGACAAAGTTCGATCGAAGCCTACATCTCCGTGCGGTAAGATGCAACCTTTGAATCCACTATATCTGAATGAAGTAAAACTACTCTCGACAGACCGAGGAGTGCTTAAAACAAGATAACAGAGGGTAGAGATGGAATCTAAAAACCATAAAGCTCAGGGAGCTTTGGAAAATAAAAAGTAGGATAATGGTTTGGATCTTGGGATCTGGAATAATTTACAGGGTCTACTATTTATAGAGGTTTGGTTTATCTAGGAAATATTTCAAGAATATTTCCAAGAATATATGGGGTCTGGTAAATACCCGAAAAGATTTACTAGATCCTGGATAATGCAAGTGGTCCCCAAGCAGAGCTGCGGGTCCCATTGTCGTACTAGTGGACCCCAAGCAGGGCTGTGGTTCCCACTATCATACAAGTGAACCCCAAGCAGGGCTGCAGGTTCCACCGTCGTGCTTATGGGCCCCAGGCAGGGCTGTGGGTCCCATTTCAGGGCATTAGCAAGATTTTGCACCCACAAACATCATGGGTGATGTGCGAAGTGAATACATATCAATTATCCTTTTTTATTTCTTGGTATATCATATTCAATAATATAAAAATCTATAATGTTGCAGTACATTGATGTTTATATGTACTTACTTGAGAAGCGCATATTTCGAAGTCAGATCCCCGGAACTTTTATCATTTGTATGGCTATGACATATTTATGGGTATGTCCCTTACTCTTAATAATGTTTATATAAAAAATTTTCTCAAAATTCAATAAATATTTATTATTTATTTATAAATTTCAATCATTATATCAAATATGCTATAAGAGTTAGAATGACTATGTAAATAGTCACGATGAAAATCCAAATGATAATGAGTTTATATATTTCTTTATCATATTATATAGGTGGCCGAAAGGATTCAGGTATCGAGTACGAGATAAAAAAGGAGATTTTATACCAATATGTTAGTGTTCTTATGTTATCATTCATATCAATGAAGAAAACCTCCATTGGCACCTTGGAATTCTCTATATGAATAATCGAAAAATAGTTTTATTAGACTCTCTTTACAATGACCTTGTTTTTAAGTATAGTAAAAAACTCCAATAATTTTTAAAAATTCTACCAATGTTTTTATATTCTTTTGGAAATAAAAATATTAATAGGTGCAAAATAGACGATCAAAAATGGTAAAGATGACTTTTCTAGACAAATAAATGGGTAAGTTTATATTACTAAAGTCTTGAGAAATTATTAGTCCTTTTATACAACTAATAATTTTATATGTTATATAGGTATAATTGTGGTATTTTCTTCATGACTTTTACCAATTATTACAAAAATAACCAAAAGGTGGGTTTCAGTCAGGTATAATATTAAGTTATTTGCAGCGTAGTTATATTTTAATGATTAAACTTATAATTTAATTGTTTATATTTGTAGGTTGATATGATATATTTTTGGAGGAGATTTGTGTATCAATTATTGCATCAGTATGTTGACTGAAAGGTTGACAAGACTTGATGATCCTAGAGAAAAGTAAAGATTGTATATTTGATAAACAGAGATTGTATATTATGTCACTTGGAGTTATGTTTGTATGTTATGTCATTATGGAGTTATGTCATTGTGGAGGTATATGGACTGAAGGGCTGACATTGTTAATTGAAGATCCTAGAGAAAAACAGAGATTGTATGTTATATCATTGTGGACTTATGTTATTATAGAGTTATGTTTGTATGTTATGTCATTGTGAAGTTATGTTTGTATTTTATATTGGGATGATATTTCGGGAGTAAGGTATGTTATGTTGGGACAAAATGTATCATTGTGGAGTTATGTAATGTTATGTCATTATGGAGTTATATAATGTAAAATTGAGTTATGCTATGTAATATAACTAGTGCATGCTCGTGCCTGTCGGCACTGCAGTGGACCGCCTTTGGCGGCAAGACACCCCCCGATTGATACAAAGAGGGCAACCACCACCCCCCCCAATCCCTAACCCCAAATCTTCTGCCCCCCAAGTTACAGTCGTCCGTTGTACCCATATCTGACCCATGCATCGCACTCAGCCCGAATCGACAGGCAAAGAAACGGATGTGATTGGCCCCCTGATATATGCTATAGGTTGTACCTAATCATGGTCATCCCTTTGCCTACCAATTGGGATAAGTGTGATGCACTGGTCGGGTCTATTATCCCATTTAAAAGCTAAAATAATTTGCTTGTATTATCTCATGTAAAAGCTCATCATACCACCCCCATTAAAGCCATGCATGTGCAGGACCCCACAACCCCAACTCATACACGATCCATTCTCTCTCTAAAACCCAAACCATCACAGTCGTTCACAGAACTCATGCATGCACGTAGCTCCCTAAAATGATCGCAGCTCCTTCCGATTCTCTCTCTAGAATCTCATAATCATCCCTAACTCTATCTCTCTAAATCTCTCTGTAATATCTTTTCATATCTTTCTCTAACAACCCATGCACAGTCATCCCAATAATTATTTCCATGCAAGCCCATCACCTCTCATCAAGATTTTTCATTCATTGTTTCCATTTAGACCTTGTAGTCCCCCTCTTAATATTTTTCTATTTAAACCAAATCAATTAAATACCCAAGAGCTGATCACCCCCATTCATGCACGTCCATCTCTCTTTAACTAATCCTCTATCTAGCCATCCGATCCATGCAACCCTCTCTCATATCCCATCGCAATCATCCAAGATCAGCCCATATCCAGCGCCCCATGCAACCGCAACCTCACGCAAACCCGAGAATCATGCATGCATTCTCTTTCTATATCTTTCATTCTCTCTCTCTCTCTCTCGGAATCCAGCTGGTGTCCGACTCCCCCATCGTGATGTTTGATCGCGAGCCCCCCTATTCAGAACCCAATCCTAGCTATTTCTTGTATCAGCCTGTTCCTGTCGGCATTATAGCGGGTCACCTTCGGTGGCAAGACACCCCCCGATTGGCACGAAGCGAGCAACCACACCCCCCACCCCTGAACCCAAATCTTCTGCCCCATTTCTTTGCCCCATCGTCTGCCCCTCAAGTCACAACCGTCCATTGCACCCATGCCCGACCCGTGCATCGCACTTAGCCCAAATCGGCAGGCAAAGAAACGAATGTGATTGCCCCCCCGACATATGCTCTAGGTTATACCCTAATCACGTTCGTCCCTTTGCCTACCAGTTGGGATGAGTGTGATGCACCGGTTAGGCCTGGGTACAACGGACGACTATGACTTCAGGGGAAGACGATGGGGTAGAGAAATATAGCAGAAGATTGGGTTCCAATAGCGACTACGCCTTCCATTCTTTTAGCCTTCCAAGAACCCATCACAACAACCATCTTTAGATCCCGATCTTTTCCCCTCTTACACCCAGTCGTCCGATCCAATTACCATACAATACGTGAAACCCATGCACACATGCATAATCGCAGCCATCCATATCTCTTTCTCTCTCTAAATCTCACCCCCCCCCACCGAACTTCTCTATCTTAATCTTTCCATTTTTTCTCTTTTCTATTCCAATTAATCCCATGCAACTATCACAACCATCCCTTGCCTGATCCGACAATTCAAGCATGCATGTGCACACACCCCAGCCATGCACACACCCAGTCAACTCCCTCTTTCTAAAATAAATCGCTTTTATTATCCCATTTAAAAGCTCATCACACCAACCCCATTAAAGCCATACAAAGCCATGCATGTGCAGGACCCCATGACCCCAACTCATACATGATCTATCCTCTCTCTAAAACCTAAACCATCACAGTCGTTCACAGAACCCATGCATGCACGTAGATCCCCAAACTAATCACAGCTCCTCGATTCTCTATCTAGAATCTTATAATCATGCCCAGCTCTATCTCTCTAAATCTCTCTCTAATATCTTTACATATCTCTCTTTAACAACCCATGCACAGGCATCCCAATAATTATTTCCATACAAACCCATCACCTCTCATCGAGATTTCTCATTTATTGTTTCCAGTTAAACCTTGTGGTCACCCTCTTAATATTTGTCTATTTAAACCAAATCAATTAAATACTTAAGAGCTGATCACCCCCATTCATGCAGAGATCGGAGAAGAAGAGAGGGAACGACTGTGATCACAAGAGAGTTTTGTCCAGTCAGCATTTGGTTCCTTTTTGTCTAGTCAGCACAAAACCACCGCCCCTTGTTATATAGATGTTATATCATTGTGGAGTTATGTATGTTATGTCATTATGGAGTTATGTAATTTAAACTTGAGTTATGTTATGTAATCTTATGTAATATCATGTTATGTCATTTTGGAGTTATGTAATGTTATGTCAAACTTGTGTCTGTAAGAAAATATAACAAAAATATGACGAAATATGTCACTTTCGTCTAAAATGTGACGAAATGTATCGATTTTATCTAATTTCATCTACTTTTCGTTCGGACATTAGACTGTCATGACAACTATATATCTTACCCGAGACTAGCAAACTTGAGCCTATAAGAAAATATGATGAAAATTATTATTTCGTCCACTTTTCGTCCCGACATTAGACTACCAAGGCAAAATGAAATTAGCAAATTTGAGCCAGTAAGAAAATATGACGAAATGTTTCATTTAGTCTAATTTCGTCCATATTTCGTCTCGACATAGACTGGCATGACAACTATTATCTTATTCGAGACTGGCAAACTTAAGCCTATAAGAAAATTTCATGAAAAGTTATTATTTCGTCAAATTTCATCCACTTTCATCTCGATATTAGATTGCCATGGCAACTCAAGACTGAGAAACTTGAGCCTGTAAGAAAATATGACGAAAATATGATGTAATATGTCATATCGTCTACTTTCATCCATTTTTTGTCCCGTCATATACTGTCATGACAACTGTTATCGTACCCAAGACTGGCAAACTTGAACCTGTAAAAATATTTGACAAAAATATGATGAAAAGTGTAAATTTTATCTAATTTCATCCACTTTTTGTTTTGATATTAAATTGTCATGATAAATGTATATTTTATCCGATAATGACAAACTTGAGCCTGTAAAAAAATATGATAAAAACTATCGGTTTCATCTAATTTTGTCCACTTTTCGTCCTGATATTAGACTGACATGGCAATTGTATATCTTACCCGAGAGTGGTAAAGTTGAACCTGTAAGAAAATTTGACAAAAATATGACGAAAAGTATCGATTTCGTCTAATTTCATCCAATTTTTGTCCCGGGATTAGACTGTCATGGCAACTGTATATCCAAGACGCGCAAACTTGAGCATGTAAGAAAAATTGACAAAAAATATTGATTTCGTCTAATTTCATCCACTTTTCGTTTCGATATTAGGCTGCTATGGCAACTGTATATCTTACTCAAGAATGACAAACTTGAGCTTATAAGAACATTTGACAAAAATATGACGAAATGTATCGATTTTGTCTAATTTCGTCAACTTTTTGTTTCGATAATAGACTAGCATGTCAACAGTATATTTTATCCTTACCCGATGGGCAAACTTAGGCCTGTAAAAAAATTTGATGAAAATATAACAAAAGTGTCCATTTTGTCTATTTTTATCCACTTTTCATCCCGATAATGTCATGACAACTGTATATCTTACTTGAGACGGACAAACTTGAGCCTGTAATAAAATTTGATGAAAAATATCAATTTTGTCAACTTTCATCCCGATATTGGACTGACATGACAACACCCGAGACTAGCAAACTCAAGTCTGTAAGAAAATTTAACAAAAATATGATGAAATGTATTCATTACATCTAATTTCGTCCACTTTTTGTTCTGATATTTGACTGTCATGGTGACTGTATATATTACCCGTGACTAGCAAACTCAAGCCTGTAAAAAAATTTGACGAAAAGTATCGATTTCGTCTTCATTCGTTATATTTCATCAAATTTCCATCCCGATATTAGACTGGCCTGGTATCCCCGAGACTGCAAACTAGCATGTAAGAAAAATTGATGAACATATGATGAAATCGATACATTTCGTTTAATTTTTATAATTTTTTTACAGGCTCATGTATAGCAGTCTTGAGTATTGCCAGGGCAATCTAATGATAGGACAAAATATGGATGAAATTAGGCAAAATTAGATGAAATCGACATATTTTGTTTACATTTCATTAATTTTCCCTTTTATATTTTAATGAATATCTTGTTCTATTGAACTTTATAAGATTATATTCAGTGTTTATAAATAAAGCATTATATTGTACCATATTAATCATTATATTTTTATTCATAAATATCTGATTAAGAAAAAGTTATTAATAATCATCTTTTACTTCAACAACGATAAAAAATTCATTGAGTACGTACTTGTCTTTATAAACCATAAGAGAATCATATATTGAAGATTTATATACATCGTTTTCTATCAAACTACTGCTTGCAAAATATCATTCTGACTATTTTTCAGTTGTACTTCTTTCTTTCTTTTTTATTTTTTAATTGTACTTCCTTCTTGCTTATTGAAGGTATTTTTATCCTTCTGCTGCTATTCCGTTGAGTGTGCTTTGGAGGTACTACCATATCTGCAGGAGTGTCAATGAATATTTTATCCAATACATCATAACCAGCAGGCTTCTAGTTAAGATCTATAAAAAATTTTGTATCTCTTATTGACCTATTATGATCGTCATCTGTATTTATCTCACTGGACATATATTATTTAGAAAAATATAAGTACATGAACTAATAAATTATTGAAATAATAATAGAAGATAATTAGAAAAATTATTTGTACCTTCTGTTAGTTATAACAATGTCAAATAATAGAGGGTTGTCTTCAGGTTTCTCCGCATTGGTCATGTACTCAATACGTTGAGTGACATCTTGACTGGCATCAAGAATGCATGGTACAAAACTGAAATCATCATCATAGTTGATATTATTATTTTCATACGTATACTAATCTTGAACACCGAATGATGACGTGATCGAACTATGAACCTCCGATAAAATCGAGATATTTTTTAAGACAATAGGAGGGGTAACCACACAAGGTGTTTTACGAGGAACTTGTGTCATTTCTTCCAACTTCCTCTTACTACTGAGTTGTTTAATTTTAATCGACCTGTGAATATATTTAAATTTTTTAACACTCTGCCTATTAGCAATGGGACATTACTATTATTGGCTTGAATATTATGGGCAATAAATATCATGACATCATTATCATCCATAATTTCGATAGGAAAACAAACAAGTGTACTTGGATATAAAACCTTCATTGTGATTTTATATTCTTTGAGACTATCATTTATAATTTTATAAATTTCCTAAATAATATAGTCATAATTCAATTTTATAGATAAAATGATACTTTTAGTTCTCACACCCCTATACTTGTACTTTTCTTTCAAATATAATAATTTTTTATCGTAACAAAAACTATGAGTAATGTAGAATCCATATTTTAAATCCCTATAAGCATAGAATCATAGTATCAAAACTCTACAATACAAAATTTGTTACCAAAGATCAATAATACGCATCTAATGCATACTAGACTCATCACAATCAACAATTCTTACTTAATTTTTACTTTTAAACTCTTTGATCAAAATATAAAATGTGATGTTAATATTCAACCAATTTTATCGATTTTGTCCCTTTTCATCCTAACCTTGTTGATAAACTTGGCATTAAGAATTTTATTATAACGAGATAATTCATATAACAAAGTATTTTGCACGTTTTAAAAAATTCTAATCTTGGTTTTACAAGATTATAACCAATGTATTTTTTCTCGATTAGTTACTGTTGGTAATGAAATCATAAGGATAATCAAATGGTACAATGAACGAGTTAATCAAACATATATAAATAAAATCGCAAAGCATGAAGGCTTAAAAGGGATATCTTATAGTCCCGTTGAAATGAGATACTCGTCGGCGAAAGGTTGTTGTCGAAAAAGATGAAGTGAAGGAACCATCGAAAGGGGTGAAGTGAAGGAGCCGTCGAAATAGGTGAAGTGAAGGAAAACTCATGGGCTTTGACAATCCCCGTTGAAATGGGTGGCATGTTGTCCCATATGCATCATCGAAAGATTGTTGTCGAAAGAGATGAAGGAAGTCGTCGTCCAAACGGGTGAAGTAAAGGAAGACTCACTGGATTTCAGAAGGTAAGGTTTTACTTGTGGGTTGGGCTTTATTTAATAAAAAGGATAATTTGGTCCGAAAGAGTTTCTATGGCCATTTTGGTAAAGCCAAAAGTAATTTGATCCATTCTCAACAATAATTGAGAGTTGGTGGTCATTTCGGTAAAAACCTTCTGTAAATAGGAGGGTGCAGATATCAATCATTGACATCAACCGATTCAACCTCATCTTTTTAGGTATTTTTTTTTCCAAAATATTTTTTTAATATTTAATTTAATAGCTGCCAATAATAAGTATTTAATATACTAGCACTTTGATAACTATGTGGCAGGCCAACGCTGCAAAGCTAGCCATGTCGCATTTTTTTCTTTCTTCCGACTCTTGGTTAAACTCAATATATGGGTTATCGGGTATAAACTCGGTATTCTATATACCGGGTTTAACCGAAAACCCTTTATACCAGCACCCACACTTAGTTGACTCCGCGTTGGGGTTTTTAGTTAAACCTGGTATCCAGAATACTGAGTTTAAATCCGGTAACCCAAGATATCAAGTTTAACGAATAATCAGGAAGAAAAAATTACTCTGATAAAATGCTATTATCCACGTGGCTGTCAGAGCGCTAATAAGTTAAATACACTGATAAAATGCTATTCAATTAAATATATTTATTTTTGATATTATTAAAAAAAATTCTTTCTCAGCACTAAGGAGAGAAAAAAATCGAAGTATTGTATCTATGAAACTACTATGACTTTTGTTTTCCGAGGAACTACTATGACTTTTGTTTTCCGAGGAAACTGATTGTTGTTTGTGCCTAGCAGTTTCCTCATAATATTAGTCTTGTTGGAAGTTAACAATAAATGATGACGTGTACATAATTAAATGGCTTAAGGCGATGGAAGATATACATCTACTAGTAAATGCTCATGCCCATCAGCACGGGGACGGTCACCTTCGACTACCACGCTTGCCTTCGGGGTGTAATTCACGTATTAGAGAGAGAGAGAGAGAGAGAGAGAGAGAGAGAGAGAGAGAGAGAGAGAGAGAGAGAGAGAGAGAGAGAGAGAGAGCACTAATTAATAATTAACCTTCCAAAAAAAATATCAAATAACATCAAATGGGCATTAAATATCATTGAATATGTATTTATCATCTTTACAATAGTTTTTAATATCTATATAGTAAGTTTTTAATAGGATTTATGAGAGATAGAGGGGTTGCTCGGCTCGAAATCCAAAGAACCGATTTGGGTGAAGAGAATTCTGGCATTTATTACTTACCTAATTTTGTGTAGCTATGATTAGGTATTTGGGGCCATTTATTAGGTAGCCAGTCAATTTTGGTCAACAGATGATTGTGATATTTATATCAAATCGGACGGCTAAGATGATTTTTTTTGGGTCCTAGTCATCACGATACCACCGTGCCATGATATATAAATAATACTAGTGCATACATGTGCCTGTCGACACTGCAACGAGCCGCCGAAAATCTATCGGTACTGCAAAGGGCCGCCTTCTGCGGCAACACATCTATCGGCACTGCAGCGGGCCGCCTTCGGCGGCAACACACCTAAACACCTTCGGCAACAAAACACTTTCGACGACAACACCGGTATTAATAGGGCCACACATTTCCTTGCTCATATCGATTGGCACGAAGCGGACACCTTCGGCGCGACCAACTCCCACTCCCCCGATAATCGATCAATCACAACTGTCTCTATTCGAACGGATTCCGTTTTGTCTAGTCAGCATAAAACCGACTTGCCATGTTATATAGATTTCTTTCGTGAAATTGCCGGAGCGTGGTGCAAGGGCACGCATCAACGTCTAGTACTCCAACCAAAAATATAATCGGTCTATTTGAATAAAATTACGAACGTTTTTGGTAACCTTGAAACTAACTTATAATAAAGTTCCGAATGTCTCGATTAAAAGAACAGAAAATTCTCGATCAATAGTCATCTTACCTATTTTTATAGCCTTCTGTTTGGAGCTTGGATGGTCCACTCTGCTTTTCCTTTCTAGGGCCACTTATTGGTTTAATTAGTTGTTGTTGGCGATCTTGGCCGGATTTTCTCGGGCCACTACTTGGTTTCCATGCGATCATGTGAACTTGTGCTGAGCCGCTTGTTGGATGGGAGGATCAAGATAGGTTACGGCCGAAACTGAATTACAACTGTCCGTTACACCCGAGACCGACTAGTGAATCACACTCAGCTCCAAATGTCCGGCAAAAGGATGGGCACTCAGCCCCAAATATACGACTGTGGCTTTAACCTAGGGCTGGCAATTTCGGACCCGACACGGCAGACCCGACACGAAGTTAGCGGGCCTGGGTCAGGGCTAAACGGGTTCGGGTCGTAAACGGGTCGACACGATAGACCCGTTTAATAAACGGGTCGGGTCCGGATTTAGGATCTGGACACGGTAGACTCGGGAAGACCCGCTTAATATTCAACGGGTCGTGTCGGGTCGGGTCTACCCGCAATCCGATACTGTAATATTATCAGCGGGTCTATCGAGTTAGGTCGGGTCGAGTCGGATCGGGTCAACTAAATAAAACCGTGCGATAAACGGGTCTACCCATTTATAAACGGGTCGGGTACGGGTTTAGGATCAAGACACGATTAGTTAAACGGGTTGGGTCCGGGCCTAGGGGTTTTGGACACAACCCGAAACTAGACACGGCACGAACCCGACCCATTGCCACTCCTACTTTAACCTATCTGATCCTATGAGGTTATAACCTCAAGAGGATCCACGCCTCCCTGGGAACAAACTGTGGAGAAATCTCAGCATCTTGTGTCTAGAAACTTCTGATATTTCGTAGCCGTCATGGAGGGGAAGCGCTTCCCTTCGACGGAAGTTGGACGATCGGCAAACAAAAAGAATCATCAAAGATCTGGTTGCCGAATTTAGGCTGTCATCCTACTTGCGATTCCAACGACCGAATTGACTCAAATGTTGAACCCAAATTGGGATCATAATGGTTATTTTGATGAATGTTTAGAAGATATACTTGTCTTATTAAACACTAAGCGAGAATTACAACAATCATCGTTAATCGACTCAGATCTTGTTTCCTCTAGACAAAAAGTATGATCTTCACACAATTTCAATCTATTAATCATGGGATTCGATCAAAATCCGTAATCAATAAACAAATCCATTTATAAATTGTATGATTTTCATCAAGGAAAGCAACAGATACACCCTATTCATCGCAGTTGGGAAGCCTATAATACACAGGTAAAGATTTATTTGATCCAATGTTGACAAGGAATTTTACAAAATTTAAAATGGAAACGAAGCCCTCAAAGAAAGCCATGCAACCAAAAGAATCATCAAAGATCTAATCTTAGATTTTCTACTCATATCCTTTTTCTTGATCTACATTCAAGACGAGGACGTCCGGTCAACTCGCTGAGCACCCAACTTCGGAGGTGCTGGTTTCGCTCCTCCTCGTCCTCTGCCCATAGACAAGGGCTTGGCCTTGGTAGTTGGGGGAGGGGCAGCGATCGCCGCCCATGGATCATTGTCATCGTTGGCCGTCGCCGTCTTCGAACTCAGGGGTTTTGAGGCCGTTCTTGGTGGCGGCGCAGCAATAGAACCCCAGAGATCATCGTCACCGGCAGAGGATGTGGTCTTGGCACTCAGAGGCTTTGAGAAGGTTTTTGGTGCCGGTGCAGTGATAGAATCCCAAGGATCATCATCACTGTGAGATGAGGTGGGCTTGACATTCAGAGGTTTTGATGCAGTTCTTGGTGCTGGTGCAGCAACAGCACCCCACAAATCATCATCGTCTGCCTTCAATGGTTTCGTTGTAGGCCTTGATCCTGTAGAACTTGTAGCTGAAAGGCAGATAAAAAGAAGAGGGAGAAAATCATAGCATACATTTTCCAAAACATCTACCAAGGTAAGCCACATGAAATTTATTATTAAGGAAATAAGTTGGAACTCAGAGAGCAGGCTTACCTTGCAGTTTTGGTTGTACCACTGGCCTTTTCTGAGCAGCTTGTATGCTGGCGAGGGGAGGGGGTTTCTGTTCCTCAAGTGGATCGATTTCATCCCACCCTTCTTTATCACTGTCACGATCTTCACGGAGAATCCCATTTTCAAGTTCGCCCCAACCATCCGTTGATGTTGGAGATGGAGGTGCAGGTTGATCTGAAGTGTTGATGCTGGAAGCTGCATGGATTCTTGCGACGACTGGGGCGTCCGCTACTGCAAATAATACAAAAACACAATATTGGTTGCTTGTAGTGCAATGCCCTTTTGTATTGTTCAAGAGTTTACATTAAGGGCTTATTCCCTCAAAATGTTTAAATCCAAACGAAAGGTGAAAATATTTCCATTGAATTAATATGTTGCTTTATTTGACGACTATGAGAACTTTTATCTTCATGCAAATCTAGAAATCTTTTACTCAAACTCATAAAGAAGTGGCTCCTCAAAAGTACAAAAAGTCGAATTTCTGCCAAATTATAAGTTTATTCTCAATACGAGAAATTAGAAGGGACAACTCAAAACATAGTATTCAATTTGATCAACCTCTGAGAATTTTTGGAGAATGGTTTGCATACACCTTGAGAATAAACTCTTCAAGACGTGGGATTAATCTCACGTCTTGAAGAGGTTTAGGGATAAACTTATAATTTTTGGAGATCAATTTCCCGTCATCGTCCACTCGCCACTGATTGTTTGCATCAAAGGGTTAATTGTAATTCAACATAACGTGGTGTGCATCGGGCGGATAACCATTCATTACTTGGTGATGCCGCCTGCCGTCGTGGTTGTCTGCTAGTCGACACCATTGCCGCAATTGTCATTGCTCGCCACCATTAACGGCTTCATGTCGCTCACCCATCACCGCCGTCAACCACTGCCCACCCATCGTCAATTGCTTGCATCATAGGGGTAGGTGTTATTTAATGCCACATGGCATACAACGCACGGACAACCATCTCCAGCCACTGTCATCACAATAGTTGCCCGATGTCTCGGTCCCTACTTATCGGTGCCACCGCCACTTGCTCATTATTGCTCAATGCCACCACCACCCATCGTTTGCTCACACATCGTCTCCGTTTGTAACCGTTGGTCGCCACCACCCATTGTCGCCACTGTTGTTCATCACCAATTGCAACTAGCAGCCATCGTTATATTGCCTGTCGCTATCGTCTGCCAGCGGTTACAGTCAAATATTGTTGTCGCCCGTTGTTGCCACTACTGCTCGCAGAGAAAATTTGTGTCACATTACACATACTTCTCCTAGAGGTATCATAATATTAGGGTGATTCCTTTGTCACCGTCCTTCATTATCGTTTAACGAGGATCCAACCATCTTTTGTGAGGATCCATCTTTCTATATATTTCACCATGTCAATCGCTTGGTTTTGAATGTCTTAATCCTATTCTAATATCTGATTGGCCGGATTCTCTATTGAAATCGTTTCTCTATATGTTGCTTAACATTAAATGGTGCCACATCCACCAATCATAGTTAGTACCACATCATCATCACTTGCCGCTTGTCAATGTTGAAAGAAGGTTAAAGCACTTGAACTCCCATCAACTCCACTGCCACTTCCACGTCTTTGCTTCTATTCTAGGAGACAAAGGGATAAGACAAACCCTACAATGAAACTTAGGGTCCCTCGTAATAATTAGATCTGTTTGCTTGGACTATCAAGATGGCTCCAGGCGACCGTGTGAACCTAATTTGCAATATTAAATGGTCCCATAATTTAAGATAATTGTACAGGTTGGCAAACTCATTTGCTTAGTGGGCGCAACATTATAAATATTTGGTGGGTTGCAACTTGCGAATTCAAACCAATTTTTGTTAATGAGTTTTGGATAAAATATAGACAATATTGGTTTGACGGTTCATTAACTCAACAAATCGTTCTGATAATGTTGTTCTATGCAGGGTTTGGTCTGCAACTGGCTGTTCCAAAGATTCTCTTCATCCTTCGTCACCAAGTTCTTTCCGCTCTTTCATGTCTAGCCATAGTCACAGCGTTTAAAACACAAACTAAAGGGTTGCCGTTTTGTTGCTGATTTTTTCCCGAATTTTATCAGTTACAAAAGTCGCCTTTTTTTGCGTTTTATTAAAAAAATCGCGTCTTTTTGCCGGTTTTGGTGACACAATCCCGGATATAGCCATCAGTTTAAAACAGGATGATGTGTCTGGAATCTAGATCACAGCCATCAGTTTAAAACAGGCCATGAGATCACAACCTTCACTCAAACCCGAGCCATCTGAGATCACAGCCATCGGTTTCACCCAGTCCCGAGCAATGACTATGATCTCAGACGGGTTTAAGTAACACCGGCCCCGAGCCACGACTCCCAACTCCCGAGCGGCCTTAGGGTTAGCGATTGAAAAAAAAACGAGGGTGAGAAAGAGAAAGAGGCCGGTGAGACAAGTCTGGCAGCCATCGATCCCCTTTTTCCTCCCCTCATGCTCGTGCGACGAATCCGGCAGCCATTGATCCCTTTCTTCCTCCCAATGTTCTAAAAAGCGCTAGGCACTAATCGGGCAGTGGGGGACCTTCTAGCGCCTAGGCGTTTTAGCATTTTTTAATTATTTTGATATAATATATATATATATATATATATATATATATATATATATATATATAAAGAGAGAGAGAGAGAGAGAGAAATGCTAAAATGCGGCGTGCGGCGTCGCACCGCAGCCCGTCTGATGCACCGCTGCGTGCATCGCACGCATCGCAGCGGTGCATCAAACGGCTGCGGTGCGGCGCCGCACGCACCGCACACCGCACCCTAGCATCCCTATATATATATATATATATATATATATATATATATATATATATATATATACACACACACACACACACACACACACACACACACACACACACACACACACACACACACATATTAACTTACTATAAATTTAAGATTATCCCAAATATTATTTTAAAGAGCATGTATCATTTATATAACCATAAATTCAATATTAACAAGAACAAAAGCAAGCATGATATTAACTCAGATAATATCATAATATCTATAATTTTTGTACATTCCAAATCATAAATTTATGATTATCAATAATAGAATAGTATCTATACACGTTCTAGTGCTTAGGCTTGCCTAGGCGACCCGTCTAGGACTGCCTAGGCAGCCGTTTAGCCTCGCCTAGAGGCCTGGGCCTCTTTTTTGCACTGCCTAGGACTAAGCTAGTTGATGGGGGGTCTTCTAGCGCCTAGGCGACCGCCTAGGACGCTTTTTAGAACATTGCTTCCTACCCTCGTGCTCGTGCGACAAAGTTCGGCAAAGCCCTCCGGTTTCGGACCTTCGGTGAGCCTTTTCCTTCTCTCCTCTTCCCCTTTCTCTTCTCCTCTCCCTCTGTTCCTCGTCCCTTACTCTTCTCCTCTCCCTCTGTTCCTCTTGCCTTTCTCGTCTCATTATTTTTGTTTCTATTGCTATTTGGGGCACCAGCCAGCATCAAATTCATTGTCCCTCTCTTCCTCTTCCCTTTCTCTTCACTCCCTCTCATCCTATTCCCCTAACCTTCTACATCTGTTTTTCGCAGGAAGCTTTGTTTGCAAATTTGTTCGTGCAAGTTTCTTCTGCATATCAAGGTAATAAAAATCAATAAATATCATGATAGAAAAACAGTGACAATGCTATTAAAAAAACAGTAAATATTTGCTAAAAACTTGACTTTTGAAAGGCCCAGACTTTTTGACTTTTTTCAAATTTTACCCTTGCCGATTAAAACCCGAACCTGTTTTTTTCGCCGACTTTTATCCATTTTTTTCCCGAACTTTTTTGAGTTCTACCATCGCCGATTTATTGCCGAACTCGAACTTGGTGACTATGTGTTTAGCTGCTACCACTAGAACAAGCAATAGTGTTGGTCTGGGTTGAAGCCGAAGGAATCACTTCAACAGTGCAATGTCCTGTCCTCGACGAGATTAGCAAGATCTGGTTTGTACCCCCCCTCAGTTCTCGCTCATCCCTTTTAGTCGAGAGATTGATCGTGCCATTTATGCCCCCTTATGATTAATTATGACCATTATCTCCTAGTTGTGAATAAATTCCTTTATACCGCCTAATGAGGATGATATTGACATTTTTAGTCTATTAACAAGCAACGATGCCAACGACAATAGAAATTGAAAAGGAGCCTAGTTCTCTTTCCTACTTTCTAAGCCTTGGACGTTGCATGTCTTTCAAAGGGTATTTCCTCTCCCTTAGTAATATCACAAATTAATTTAATAACTTGAGAGCACAATTGAGCTGCAAGTAACTTTGATCTTATATATGCTACCACCAGCTTGTAGTATGTACATAACACATTGAATATATGGTAGCACATTCTATCATCATGTCACATAAACATATCATGTACAGAATTCATGTTATTTCTTCCTTAGCAGAATATATGCATCTTTACATATTTGAATGATTAACAGTAATTTCTCAATATTTTTTTTGCTTTTGAATTTAATAGTTGAACAACAAAGCCCTTGCTATGAAGTGTATGGTAAGAATCAAGCACAGAGGATGGATTTAATGTTATACTCAACTTTATTCAACAAAAGGGAGTACATAGAAATGTTGGTATCCAAATTTTGAAAAATGATTTATAAATTAATCTACTGAAGACTTCTGAACTTACAGACAGGAAAAGGTTAAATATAGCTGGCATGTGCAGCACAGTAGTCAGGTGGAACTATAAGACAAACATGAAAGAGATCTAGACATATACCCGAACTGGCATTTGAAGCAGATGATAACATTGATGTATTAGAATTTGCAGAAGCAAGTGGAGCATGCTCAGAAGCCTTTCCTTTCAGAGTCAAAGAACTCATAGCCCATCTGTAATTTTTGTAAACTATGGCCTGTTAGTCTCACCGTAAAAATAAAACAAAAGAAAACCCAAAATGCAAGTTCATTAGTTTTCATTAAATAATTACAGGGATTAACCAGTCATTTCTTTCACCTATTTTAAGAAGTTAATATTAAGTATCCAATCAGAAAGAATGAACCATCAATTTCGTATAAAAGTGCATGTGGAAAGGAGTTCAATGGGTGTTTTTGTGCGACGAAGGCTTCCAACCCTAATAATAATCATGTATGAGAGTTTATTGTTCTCCATCTACATGATCAATATGAGTAGAAATTTGAATTAATTCAACTCAATTTTGAGTTAATTTAACTCAATTTTGAGTTAATTCAACTCAATTTGATTTAATGCAACTCAATTTTGAGTTAATTCAACTCAATTTTGAAAACCCCCCAAATACTTATGAACCCAACATAAGAATTTGTGTTAATTCAACTCAATTTTTAGTTAATTCAACTCAATTTTGAAAAACCCTCAAATTCTTATGAACTCATCATAAGAATTAGAGTTAATTCAACTCAATTTTGAGTTTATTCAACTGAGTTTGTGTTAATACAACTCAATTTTGAGTTAATTCAACTAAATTTTGAAAAACCCCCAAATTCTTATGAACCTGTCATAAGAATTTGAGTTAATTCAACTAAATCTTTAGTTAACTCAACTCAAATTTGAAAAACCCCCAATTCTTATAAACCTATCATAAGAATCTGAGTTAATTTAACTCAATTTTGAGTTTGTTCAACTCAATTTTGGTTAATTCAACTCAATTTTGGAAAAATCCCAAATTAGGTCAAGTGAAAAAAAATGTCCAGGTGCCTAGGTGGTCCTAGGCACCATGCAATCCTAGGCGGCCGCCTAGAGAAAAACGCTCGCCTAGGGGGTTGCCAAGGCACCTGCTTAGGCGACGCTTTGACTACAGAGAGACAAACTTTAACTACATCAATTCTTCATAGTAACTGAGCATATAACACCTAGAGAAGAAAAGGTTTTATCAAAAAAACTAGAGAAGATAAAAAAGAGAATTAGGGTATTTCAACAACTGAAACAGGTTAACAAAGCAACAAATAGAGGCTAATCATCTATTGAAACCTATTTAATGGAATTGCTGCGTTAGTTTTGCTTTCTTTTATCTTTTGTTTCGTAACTTGTACTTAATAATGCATAAAATAAATAAGTCCAGGATGAACATTTTGGCGCTGTTAATGTATATATAGATGGGTCGGGTTTACTGTACAGTCGGGTCGGATTGTATAGTGATACATGTACATATATTGGACTTGAGTCCCTCAATGGAATGCATTATATTCCTCTCCAAACACTAGCCGTTATCTCCTATCATGGTATCAGAGCTCTAGGGTTCTCCCGCGCGGCGACGGCGACGACGGCACCAAACTACGGCAGCACCTCCCCGTCCGGCCTCCCTCCTCCATCGGCTCACCCTGTCCGGCCTCCCTCCTCCACCGGCCCACCTCGTCCGGCCTCCCTCCTCCACCGGTCCCCCCCTTCCACCGCCCGACTGCCCCCCTACAGCCGCCCGACACCCTGCCTCCTCCCCCCGACCCCCCTACAGCCCCTGACCCCCTGTCCGACCTCCATCCTCCTCCAACTGACTACTCCGGTTCCTCCTCTGTCACCAGCAGTGCAGCGTCGTCTGCTGCGACTGCTACCACGGCCACCACCGTTGCTGCTCTTACGTGGCGGCGCCATGATCAGGCCATCCGGGCGTACCTTCTGGACTCTGTTGCTCGTCCGCTCCTTACTCCCATCGGCCGCCTCCATACAGCGCGCGTGATGTGGGAGTATCTCCGGGACCGTTTTCTCCCGCGCGGTGGCGCACGCCGGCATCAGCTCATCTGTGACTCGCAGTCTGCCCGTCAGGGGGAATGCACCATTCAGGACTTCTTCAGTCAGATGAGTGTCTACTGGCATGAGCTGGACTCACTGATCCCGGAGCGGTGTGCCTGCCCCCGCTCCCGGGATTTCCAGCGCTACCTCGATGAGGGCCACCTGCACCAGTTCCTGGCAGCGCTTCGGCCGGACTTTGCCCTCATAGCTGCCCAGCTCCTGCACCGTGAGCCACTCCCTCGGCTAAAGGATGCTCTACTCGCCTTGGTCGACGAGGAGACCCGTCTTCAGACTCAGGGTGCTCGTCCTCCTCCACTTGCTCCTAGCTCCGACACTGTCCTGGCAGCCGGGTTCTCCGATGAGGCTGTCTTCTGTCACTACTGCAAGGAGCCCGGCCACATGAAGCGCGAATGCCCTACACGTCCACCACGCAACCCCCGCTGGGGTCCGGATGAGAGAGCTCCACGCTGGGCTTCGACTTCCCGCAACGATCGACGCGGCGGTCGAGGTGGACGGAGCCGTGGACGTGGTTCCTCTTCCTTCCGCCACTTTGGTGATACAACGGCTACTGTAGAGGCCTCGACGCTCCCCACTGCTATTACAGCACCTTCTCAGCCTGAGCTGGACCGTCTTCAGCGCCTCGAGGAGCTCCTTCTTCGCCACCTAGCCTCCACCGGCTCCGCGACTGCGCACGGCTTGTCTGCCACCTCTGGTACTACTGCTCCATGGATCTTCGATTCGGGTGCCTCCTGTAACCTTACCTTTGACTCTACTGTCCTCACAGACTGTTCTCCCACTACCACCCACCAGGAGGTTCGCACTGCGGATGGGACTCTCGTCCCTATTCCGCAATGTGGCTCCATCACTGCCACCTCTGACCCTTCTGGTCGCCTGACCCTACCCCATGTCCATCATGCCCCCCGTCTTAATATTAATCTGATACCTATCAGTTCTCTTTGCGACTCTGGCCTGACTGTCACCTTCACCCCTTCTGTTTGTGTTGTGCAGGATTCGCGGACGGGTCAGAGGATTGGGCTGGGCCGTAGGGCAGGAAGACTTTACCAGTTGGACCATCTACATGTGTCTTCCGTTGCGTCTGTCATGTCTGTCACCTCTGATGCCGACCTGTGGCACAGAAGGTTAGATCATATATCGAGTGATCGACTCAAAAGCGTATTCTGTTCGGGCGCTTTGGGTCGAGCGTCTTTCTCCCCCCTCTCTGTTTGTACGGATTGTAGACTGGCAAAGCATCTAGCTCTTCCATTTTCTGCTAGTGCTTCCCAGTCTGATGCTTTATTTGATTTAGTCCATTCGGACATTTGGGGTCCTGCTCCTGTTGCATCTCTATCGGGTTACATGTATTATATGTGCTTTATCGATGACTATTCTAGGTGCACCTGGGTTTATCTTATGCGTCATCGATCTGAAGTACCTCACATCTTTAGGAGATTCACCACTATGATACATTCAGTTTGGTCGGCGCATCAAGACATTTCGGTCTGATTGTGCCAAGGAGTATCTCTCCTCTAAGATGCGTGAGATTCTTCAGTCTCACGGCACTCTTCACCAGCAGTCCTGTCCCCACACCCATGAGCAGAACGGCGTTGCCGAACGTAAGCATCGCCATGTCCTTGAGACTGCACGAGCCTTGCTTTTCTCTGCGTCTGTTCCTCACTCCTACTGGGCTGAAGTTGTCATGATGGCTGTCCACCTCATCAATATCACTCCGTTGTCTGCTCTGTCCGGTGCCACCCCATACGAGCGCCTTCACTCCAGCCCACCTGACTACTCTCTTCTTCGCACGTTTGGCTGCACAAGCTTCATTCTTCTTCCTCCCCATGAGCGCACTAAACTCTCTGCGAGGTCTGTTAGGTGTGTTCACTTGGGGCTCAGTCGGGAGCACAAGGGGTATCGGTGCTACGATCCCTTGGCTCGTCGGATCCGTGTCTCCCGTCATGTCTCCTTTGTTGAGGATGTCCCGTACTTTTCACCTGAGTCTAGGGATCTCTCCTTGCCTCCTACGTCATCCTCCTCGCCTTCCTCACATCTCCACATCAATGTTCTACCCCCGCTTCCTGTTGTCTCATCCACGCCTACTCCTTCTCCATCTTCCCCGTCACCTCCACCGCCACCATCACCACCCCCTCCGTCTTCCTCGACACCTCCACCACCACCTGTCACTCGTGTTTATGTTCGTCGGTCTGCAGCTCCTCCTCCAGAGTTGGCTCCCACTGGTACTCCCTCGCCTGATGCTGCTGCCCCCTCCTCCCCGGTCGTGGATCTTGCTCATGTTCGGCGCTACCCAGCGCGCGAACATCACCCTCCTGACAGATATGACTACTCTCCTGACAGGTTTGGCTACTCTGCTTTTCCCTCTGACTCTCCTGACTCTTCTGGCTACTCTGCCAGTGCCTCCTATTCACCATCCTTTCAGGCTTTTCTTACTGCTATACACACCCATCGGGAGCCCCAATCGTACCGTGAGGCAGCATTACATCCAGAGTGGCGGCAGGCCATGTCAGTTGAGCTTGAGGCTTTTCAGCGGACCCAGACATGGGAGTTGGTGCCTTGTCCCTCCGGGGTGGTGCCTGTTAGCTGCAAGTGGATATTCAAGGTCAAGACTCGACCTGACGGATCCATTGAGCGGCAAAAGGCTCGCCTCGTTGCTCGTGGCTTCTCCCAGGAGTATGGGATTGACTACGAGGAGACGTTTGCTCCAGTTGCTCGGATGACTACTGTGCGCACCCTCTTAGCTGTGGCAGCTGCTCGAGGGTGGCCTCTCCATCAGATGGATGTCACCAATGCGTTTCTCCACGGTGATCTCTCCGAGGAAGTCTACATGGCTCCTCCTCCGGGCATTTCAGTTCCTCCAGGGCACGTGTGTCGTTTGCGCCGAGGCATCTATGGGCTCAAGCAGGCCCCTCGTGCCTGGTTTGAGCGGTTTCGCAGTGCAGTTCTGGCCGCCGGGTTTGTTGAGCGTTACTCCGACTATGCCTTGTTCACTCGCTCCTCCAGTCAGGGCATTGCAGTTCTTCTCTATGTGGATGATATGATCATCACTGGGGATGACAGTGCCACCATCGCCTCTCTCCAGCGGCACCTCCAGAGTCAGTTTGAGATGAAAGATCTGGGCTCTCTTCGCTACTTTTTGGGCCTTGAGATTGCCCGGTCAGCTCGCGGTCTGTTGGTCTCCCAGCAGAAATACATCTCCGACATCCTTGCTGATGCTGCTCTTACCGACACACGCACTGCTGATACACCCATGGAGCTCAATTTGAAGCTTCTCGCTACAGATGGTGAGCCGCTCCAGGATGTCTCCCGCTACCAGAGGCTGGTTGGGATGCTCGTCTATCTCACCATCACCCGGCCAGACATTGCCCATGCTGTTGGCATTGTCAGTCAGTTTGTTCAGGCTCCACGGTCAGTACACTATGCAGCTGTTTTTCGGATTATCCGCTACCTCCGGGGCACCATCACCCGTTCACTACTGTTTCCCTCCACCTCTCCGTTGGTGCCGCGTGCCTACTCCGATGCAGATTGGGCAGGAGATGCAGCCACTCGTCACTCTACTACAGGATACTGTGTGTTTCTGGGTGATTCACTGATTTCGTGGCACAGCAAGAAGCAGGAGTCTGTTGCTCGCTCCAGCACCGAATCCGAATATAGGGCTATGGCTTCCACCACCGCCGAGATTGTCTGGCTTCGCCGCCTTCTGCTCGACTTGGGAGTGGTGATATCCGGGCCCACCCCTCTCTTCTATGACAACCGGAGTGCTATTCAGATTGCTAGCAACCCGGTCTTTCATAAGCGAACAAAACATATTGAAGTTTATTGTCATTATGTTCGCCAGGCGTTTCTCGACCGCACCATCTCCATGCCTTTCATTTCCTCATCGGAGCAGACTGCTGATTTTCTGACGAAGCCCCTGACGATTGCTCGCTTCCGGCATTTTCTAGGCAAACTCTCGGTTCATGATCCACCGTGAGTTTGAGGGGGAGTGTTAATGTATATATAGATGGGTCGGGTTTACTGTACAGTCGGGTCGGATTGTATAGTGATACATGTACATATATTGGGCTTGAGTCCCTCAATGGAATGCATTCTATTCCTCTCCAAACCCTAGCCGTCATCTCCTATCAGGCGCATTACGTTATGATGGCTAATAATAGAGTTATAGAACAAAAATTGTGAATTACTTCTTGATAATTAATATAAGAAATCTGTGTCCAGCATGAGTATTTCGGCTCATCAATTTATGATGACTAATAACTACTATATCATGGATAATGGGAAAGAACGATACTGAGTTGTAAGAACTAAAAAATAAAAGTTCTTGCATGGAAGTGATGAAGAATCATGCTTTATATATCTGTTAAAACTGTCAGAAACCACACAATGAAATGAATTAGAATAGACCATGAATAAATGGCATACGTATGCCAAACGAAGACAAATTACCCAAGCAAGCTAGCATTTCCGGACATTGAGGGCATTCCAGCACCTGAAGTCGCACTGGTATCTCCTGTATTTAGCTGCAAGGAACATCATAGGAGGTGACATTTACAACAAGCAAATAAAAATTCAAGATTGTAAACCAATGAAACCAGGAATATAGAAGATTACTATTAAACTTGATCCATAAGGTAAAGAGCGATGCTATGCATACACACCGTGTATGCATAGACTACATCCTCGCTGAAAGAGCCATGGGATGGGAGTGGTGCGCTAATCCTGATGCACAGCCACGACATCGGCATGACATCATCCTGCATGCATCGCTCCCATCCCCAGGTCCTTGTGGCAAGGCTGCAATGCTATGCATGCATGGCGTGTATGCATAGCATTCCTCTAAGGTAAAAGTTAGCTTTTTAGTCACGCAAAATAGTATGACACCCCAAAGAGTATGAAGCCTTTCTAAAAGAATTTATCTATATTATAAAAAACTTTAAATACTGAAGCTTTCAAGTGTTCAATAGATCTTGTATAAATGCTTAAATAGTGATGACAAGTTACTATGGTTACAATATTCCACAAGTTCAACTGCCGCAAAAAAGTGTGCCCTAAAGTTCAAACTGGCATAGCAGTGAAGCCAAACAGACAACATCATCCACTTTCGACAAATCAGCTGTTAGAACGGTGATCACTAGAAACAAAAAAACATAAAGAGAGAAAACACTATTGAGTTGTATTTTGTACAATTTTATAATTGAAGGTGTGTGACCTATTCTCCATAGGTATAAACTTTATTGTATATAATGTCTTTATCACGTCACATGGTTCACATGAAAAAAAGAATAACAAAGAGCCGGGGTGGGCAAATAATTTTCTATCCATTATTGGACACCTTGAGCACATGAAATACGTTTTGGCAGCTTTGCTTTATAAATTCTTTTAACTTTCATTTCCCCATTGTCTGTTACTCAGAATAAGCTGAGGGATGCACTTTGATGTAGCCTGATCTGCATCACCAGCTCTTTGTATTATGTCTTTTTATTGTAGTAGCTGAAAATGTTTAAATTAGTGTTTTGTTTCAGCTTTCAAGCCTTTTCTTACATGTTTTTGGTCTTTTTCAGCATATTTTATTATTCTAGTTGATGCCTTGTCGAGCGGGTTGTCCACGACCTCATTATGGGGCTTTTCTGATCAATCAGGGCTCTTACTGATGAGTTTACATCACTTTATCAATAAAATATGGGCCAACATGTTCTGCAAGGTGTCGACGATCGAGATTAAAACTCGAACCGATGGCCGTATTAATGCGACTTAAGTCTTAAGATGACATGACAATTAAAAATGTTTTTATTTGTCCCCTCTATCTCTTTTCTCTCTTCTCCACATCTCTCCTTATTTCTCTCTTTTCCTTTCCTTGTTTGGCCCATCTCATCCTCACCTCTCGTGGCTTGTTTCCTTTGGTCCGGTCCATTAATTTGAAAACCCTAATAATTTAAAAGAGAGAGAAATGAAAGAAATCACAGATCTTAATTATTTGAGAAGAATCCTCTTCGGGAGAGACTCAAGGCCCCCTTCATCGCCATTTCTCGATTTGGCCTCTAGAAGTTCCATGAATTCGCCTCGAGAAGGCCTTGGTGTTGCGGCTTCGAAGGATTTGACTCCTCGTGAAGTCATGCCTTGCTCCGCGTGTAGGATCATTGGTGCGTCCTAGCTCGACCCACAACAGATACCCCAAGCAGTATTTTTCCTTCCATCGTTTATCTTTCATCTTCATCCTCCGCTTCCGCATCCTTTTCTTCACATCCATATGCATCCGCATCATCGTAGCCGCCCCAAATCATCATTAGAAACAAACACCAAAGCACTATTAAGTGCCATATTATCTCTTGTTTTAATCTGACTATTTGATGCAGGCGTGCGTCGTCCAAGAGGGATTGAAGGAGGCGGTGTAATCTTTTTTTGTATTTTCTTTGTAAAAAGATAACTAGTGATACAGAATCACCGAGAGGAAGTGGCGGAGGAGGTAAGAACTGTGACAGAGAAGAAAAGACTAGAAGCTTAGACGAGAGAGGCCTGAAATCCATCAGGATACAAGGTGGGGACTCAAATCCATGAGCCAACGAAGGCATCCGCCATCAATTTTCATTCATAATAATCTGTCCTCCAATGGTTACAATGGGGGCCTTTAAATAGGCTAAAAGAAAAGATAAAAATGGCAACAAATTTAAAAGCCAATAAGTATCCTAACAACTTGCCTAAAATAAAGATCTCAAATAAATTCAAAAAATATTAAAAGATATCATAATAGGTATCATGCCTTATCCATCCATGGCAGGTTAGGATGGGCCTTCGGGTGGGCCAACGGGCTTGGGCCCAAGTCGGATCACATCATTCGCTTCCGCTGCGAAGAACTCACGCTCGAGTTCATACGGTAAAGCGCAATCTTCATCGAGGTTTTCGCTGATGTAGTATCTGTCGTCGGGAGCTGATGGTGGAGGCCCAACAAATGATGTCTCACTATACCGAAGTTACCACCGGGGTCCCATGAGAAGGTATCACTGCTGTCGATCTAGAAACACACACCAAAGCGATGCTGGGGTACACGACCGAGTCGGATAGTAATATCAGACCGCTGTGATAGCTCGAACATCGGCTCGCCTGAACGGAGGTAGAGCTGAACAAACACTGTAGGCACCAATAGTCGGTCCAGCCCAAGAAAATCAATATGTTGAAGCTCGTCTAGAGAGACATCCTCGAAAGAATCCGCAGTAGGTGGTAGCATGGCTGGCGGCAGAAGATCCTCTGGAAGGGGAAGCTCGTCTGCTGGTGGTGGCACTGGAGGTGATGGATCCACCAAAGATACACCTGGAGGAAGCTCTGTCGGTGGTGGAGGCTCTACTGAAAGTGCTGGAGGTGGAGATTCATCTGTGGTGGCCGCTAGAGGTGAGTCCATTTGTTGTAGCTCCCATTCAATCCCACAAGCTATCTCATAGGCTTCGTCCAGATCCCTCCAAGATCTAGGTGAAAATTGGCCCTTTATGTCGGAGCGGAGTCCTCTAACGTATAGTACCACTGCCAAGAAATCTGTCTCTGAAAAACCATAACGGATCATGCGCCGATAAAATACTGAAGTGTACTCATAGACGGAGTTGTTCCCTTGATGACAACGAATCAACCCTTGCATCTGGGCATCCATGTCACAATGGTGGAAATGTAGTCCAGGGGTAAATCTGAAAATCTGTAATTACTGGTTCACTGAAAATTTCTATGGATGGTATAGATGCGTAGAGCTCGGAAAGGGCTTCGATTCGGTACCAAGAACGTCCAAATCGGATGAAAAATGAGAGAGATATGGCGTTTTGAAGTTGTAGGGCCTTATCGGGTCTGTTTTTTTGTAAACGGGTTGGATCCGAATTCAACTTGGGTTCAGCACTTAAGTGCAAAATAGCAACTATAAAGGTTGGGGATTTGAGGACTGTTGGATGGGGATCTAAGGGTTGTGGTGGAGGAGTGAATTGGGAAAAAGGAAAGGGCTAAAGGGTAAAAAAATTTAGGGCTTTGGTTCTTCTTGGTTTTGTTGGCAGATAGGGAAGGAAGGAAGAGGCCGGTGGTTGCAGCTTGGAGCAAAAGGGCGGCTGCAGCTGGGATCAAAAGGGGCAGCAGCTGGTACGTTTCCTCTCCTTTCTCTCTTCTTTCCTTTTTCTTCTTCTTCCCTTTTCTTCTTTCTTTCCTTCTATTCTTTTTCTTTCCTTTTCTGCTTTCTTTCCTTCTATTCTTTTCCTTTTCTGCTGCTGTCACAGATCTGATGGCAGATCTGATTTTTTTTTTTTTTTGGCTGCGGGGTGCGCGGGAGCACGGAATAGGGGTGGCGTTTCAGCGGGTGGAGCGAGAGGAAGGGTCGGCTTGCGGTGGACGGGCGGGCAGCAAAGGAGCGGGGTTCGGTTGGAGGAGGCTTCCTTTCTCTTTTCTCTTTTTTTTTTTTTTTCTCTCAACAGATCTGATCTCTCTCTTTTTTTTTTTTTGGATTGTAGGTGACGTACCAGAAGACGATGACGACGAATCGGCGAGGATGGTGACGATGGAACGGCGACGATGATGATGGACGACGACGATCGAAGCGAAGATCGTTCGTGGTGCGGAAACGCCACGAAGCCGAAGCTCTGATACCAACTTGATGCAGGCGCGCGTCGTCCAAGAGGGATTGAAGGAGGCGGTGTAATCTTTTTTTGTATTTTCTTTGTAAAAAGATAACTAGTGATACAGAATCACCGAGAGGAAGTGGCGGAGGGGGTAAGAACTGTGACAGAGAAGAAAAGACTAGAAGCTTAGACGAGAGGGGCCTGAAATCCATCAGGATACAAGGTGGGGACTCAAATCCATGAGCCAACGAAGGCATCCGCCATCAATTTTCATTCATAATAATCTGTCCTCCAATGGTTACAATAGGGGCCTTTAAATAGGCTAAAAGAAAAGATAAAAATGGCAACAAATTTAAAAGCCAATAAGTATCCTAACAACTTGTCTAAAATAAAGATCTCAAATAAATTCAAAAGATATTAAAAGATATCATAATAGATATCATGCCTTATCTATCCATGGCAGGTTAGGATGGGCCTTCGGATGGGCCAACGGGCTTGAGCCCAAGTCGGATCACATCACTATTGGAGCCTTTGCAGTTATGTTTTAGCCTCTTTTTATCACAAAATCTGTTGTACATCTATAGTTTAAACTTGATATCTACTGTTGCAATTGATATTATTATATACTAAAATTCATGTTTTGTGATGCTATCATGTCTCTAGATGTTAAATCTTGAACTATGCTTTAGCGCCTTTGCATATCTTGTTAGTTTTAAGAATATAACTTCTTATTTGCTATTGTTTGGGTGGATTTTACGTGCAATATTGATAAAGGCCATTAGCTTGTTGACCAAAGAGAGTCCTAGTGGCTTAGGATTATCGTGTACCTTGTTGGTGCCTACATCAAGTTAGTATCAGAGTACCCCTGCCTGTCTATTTTTAATGTAACTTATCTATGCTGCAAATTAATATTGGTTTCATTCCCTATTTGAATCTTATTATTTTACATTTTTACCATGATATACCCCTGACACTTTCATTAGTTCAGGTGTCTTGAATCTTACGACTTTTGTCGCTATGATACCAAACATGTCGCTATCTAGGGTTATGCAAGAATTTGTCCTTGTGGAGAACTATCAAGTTCCTGAACCGGAATTACATTCCAATTCAGTTTGTAACATTCCGAATAGAGAATCTTTGGAGTATAAATCGATACAATCACAAGGACCTAAAATTATCTTGATAGCAATAAATTAATCAATATAACCTAGTCCAAGTCATGTAGTTCAAAACATCATCTAATAAACAGGTAAAAAAAGCAACAGGAAAAATTCAAATTGCGAAATACGCATAAATACAAGGACAATTTCAGTTTTTCCAAATAATTTTATTAAATAGCAAACAAAACTAAAACAATTTTGAAACTATTTGCCAAAATACTGCTCTTTTGGTTATCTCAGACACAAGTTGAAAGGAAGCTCAAAAGCCGCTCACCGAGATAGAGGCTTTATAGGTTTGAGTTATTCCTCTTTTTTTTTGGTTGTAAAATGTGGTGACAAAGCCATTGTCTTTAGTAGCAGCTTTGAAAGGCGTGGTCAGGGACAGTAGCTTTCAAAGTCGCTACATGAAACAACAGCGTTGAAGCTACACTATATGGCGTTTAAAAGTCTAAGTTAGAAGATGAACACGTGAGTCTCCTTTTAAAGCCGCTGCCTGGAACGACGACTTAAAGCTCTACTTCAGATAACGGCTTAAAGGGGATTCAAGAAAAAAAGGTAAATGGTCTTGGACAAGACTTTACCCGTTCTTCCAACGTGGCGTCCTAGTTGGCCAAAATAGTAGTAGACAGGGAACAAATTAGAAAAATATTATTTCAGAAAAATATTTTTTTTTTTTGACACTCATAGACTTAAAGGCTAGTAAACAGTATGTAAGATGGATCAATAAGAATGATTACAGAAAAGTAGCCCTTTGTGTTAGTGATGGACGAACGAATTTTTGGAGGGAGGGGCCATTTACATGTTTTAAAGGTGCGGGAAAAGGGGGGGGGGGGGGGGGGGGGGGGGGGGTGAGATGCCACATCTTGTTTGGACTTCAGAGTTTATATTTTTATTTAGAAGGAAAATGTCATGAAAGGGTTTCACGCCACGGCATCATCACTGGCCAAGCGAAGGACATTACAAGGAACAATTACCACAATTGGGAAGTGATACTGCTTGAGAACGAGGGTCCAATGAAGATTTTAAATAATTTGCAGTTAAGCTAATATCAATTTCCATTTGTTGATGAAAACCATACAATTGCTATATACATACCTAGATACTAGTAAGATATCAATTATATGGCTATTCATCAATAAAAGGAAATTTGCATTGACTTAACTACATTTGAATTTCAAACATGTTACTTGGCTCCTTATCTCCATCTTATTAAGCAGCTAACATGCATCTTTAAACAAGAGTTGTAACAAAACATGCATCGATTCCATTTGGAAAGCACTCCGACGATTAATTTGTTTGAGGTGATGCTGGAGATACGATGAATATATGGTTGAATATAGTTGTATAGTTACATACACTGACCCTCGTGTAATGCATCTCTAATTATATGTGAGGGACTATAAGCTATTGGAAGCATACATATTGGAGCTAATAATCACAATGAATATATTGCATTATGTGACATTCCAAAGTTTGTTCCTCAAGTTACAGAAACAAAAAGCCTGCCATGCATTATCAAGACAAGCATAGAGGGAAAGGATTATAGAAATATATCAAAACATAACCTTCTTTAGAAGACAGATCTGATGAGTACAACTATTAATAAATCGCAGTAATCTAAAGGTTCAACATTCAGTACTTTTAGATAAATCACTTAGAATGCATTGTGTGATTCCAATAAATTCAATGAAATTGTCAATTTGCCACGATTAAAATTTTAAAAGTAATAAAATAAATGCCATACCTTTTCATGATATTGCTTTACTATAAGCAAAAATTGATCAATAGCCTGAAATGACTTCGTTCGTACATCTCTGAAAGACACACAAGGGCATATCTTAAAGAAAGAAAAATGGAAGGTACCTCAAGATGAATATCTATTATTTTATATAGTAAAACTCTATACCACACACAATAGGTTCCAGGAAAACTAACCTCATACAAATAAAAATTGGCTCTATAATCCTTATTAAGTCTTATAATGACTACTCTATATTTCTTACAAATTATCTGCCATTGTAATTATGAAATCCATATTGACTAGGGGTATCTCAATTAAAGATGAAAAGAGGAAAAGAACAATGACACAAACAAGTGACTCTTTAATATATAAAGAGAAGTGGGCCTTATGGCACAAACCTAGCAGTACTCACTACTACCCTACATTGAGTCAAAAACGATAGTATACTTATATAATACTACGGATATACGTAACAATATTAATGGTACTTTAGTCTTTATTAGGGTATTTAAGAGCAGAATGGCGCACACACACACACACACAAACTCTTTCCATAACGTCCCACTTCCGTCGTCTCTCTTCCTCTTTGGACAAATGAATCGGCTGTGCATGACCGTATTCTAATAAAAAAAACATCAACAAAACTTATAGCAGTGTTCTAAAAAGCGGTCTAGGCGGCCGCCTAGGCGCTAGGCGGCCCCCCACCGCCTCGCCTAGGCCCTAGGCGCTCCAGAAAAGCGGCCAAGCTCCCAGGCGGAGCTAGGCGGCC
Source organism: Chamaelirium japonicum (assembly GCA_947650365.1). Classification (NCBI taxonomy): domain Eukaryota; kingdom Viridiplantae; phylum Streptophyta; class Magnoliopsida; order Liliales; family Melanthiaceae; genus Chamaelirium; species Chamaelirium japonicum. Next base: position 64,679,582 of record OX393552.1, read on the forward strand.
GCCTAGGCGGTCTAGGCGGGGCAAGGCGGCCGCCTAGGCGGTCTAGGCAGGCTGAGGCTGGCCAAGCGGACCAGGAGAGCTAGGCGGGCTGAGGCTGACCAGGCGGGCCAGGCGGGTTGAGGCTGGCCAGGCGGACCAGGCGGGCTAGGCGGGCTGAGGCTGGCCAGGCGGACCATGTTTGCTTTTGTTTTTGTTAATCACTCAATCTTGAATTATGGTTATATACTTGTTCTTTAAAATAATGGTTTGGAATAATCTTGAACTTATATTAATTTTTAAACATATATATATATATATTATATCAAAATAATAATTAAAATAATTAAAAAAAAGGTAAAACGCCTAGGCTCCGCCTAGGCCCCGCCTAGGCGCTAGGCGGCCCCCCACCGCCCGACTAGCGCCTAACGCTTTTTAGAACCTTGACTTATAGTGGTCAAACGATAGAAAGGACTTCTCAAGAAATAACAATGGCATGAAAAATAATGCCCAAGGATGTGATATGTATGAAAGTCTTTATGCCCCCTAATGTGGGATTGGGAGCATTTACGCATGCCACAATACAAAATCCATTTCTGTAAATTGTCTAAGAAACAGCTAAGATAACATTTTTTATTTAGTATATGTGGTTTTCACCACAAACCACATATAAAGACTATGTAGATAGGCCCTTGGTAAGCCTGCATTAATATCAAAACTTTATCACTAATTATATAATTTAGCTAATACGCCCACCATATAAAATGTTGAGAATACAAAATAAACCATTTTCCATATTAGAAAATTCACCTTGATCGAAATTTAAATGATGGATTGTAATATCCAAGGTTTAAAATTTTGTTTTAAGCCTCAATTTGGCAAACCACAAACTGAAACATGGGCCAAAAGAAACAATTTGGACAATTAAAAAAAAACAGTTTTAAAAGGGCAAATTTGTACTTTCAATGGTTCTATAATATTGAAAATATACACAGCATTTTCAAAAACCATCCAAAGTGCTTGCTGCTAGACATTAAAAGTTATTGAGAATGACTTTCTTTAGGTTCATCATGTGTAGATATGGTGATCAAAGTACACTTCAGCAAGTTACATTTATACTTCGTGCCGAGAACCATACCCATTTGGATCAAGTAGGTAACTGTTATGCAATTGTATAATATATACTGTCTAATTAAGGTTCTATTAAATTATGTCTTTGACAATGAGTTTCCCATGTGCAAATGTACAAATTAAGTACACATGACGACCAAAAACGTACAGGTTGCCTGCCTGACTTTTGATGTAGAATGTAACCATTGTGCATGTCGCTGATGTGATTTATGACATACTTAGATAGTGGAATACAGATATGTCAATAAGAGCTTAATTCCAAACACCTTTGAGCACTTTTCAATGTTGTAGAGATTGGAGTTCATTGTGCCCAATGATGGAGCATGCCCACAACTTCGGTATAAGCCCTATTACAAGGTCATTACAGAGATCATACAATGAAACATGCCTCAAGGTTTTAAATGTCGTTTTCGGTGTCCATGTCGGTAGGCTAAAAAAATGAAATAAAATTGTTTTTCGGTGGAAAATTTGTAAAATGGAAAGATAAATTTCGGTGGAAATATTTTTTTTTACGATCAAATTTCAGTGTTTTTCGATGAAAATTTAATGTTTTTCGGTCAGATTTCAATTTTGTTCGTTCGATATGAAAAAGATGGAATATTTCAGCAATACTTCAAGATAAAGATGACAAAAAAATATTGTCTATTATGAAAAAAATCGAAGTTGAGGAAAAATGTAATTTCTTACTGATAAAGATGAGCTTTGTTTTATTAAAAAAGATAAAAAAATTTAGTGAAATTGTCTAAAAAAAAGACATAATATCGGATTTCGATCAAATGTCGGTCATTTCGGCCAACATTTCGTTATGCCGGAAGGAAATTTGGTACTATTAAAAATTCGGTCAATTTCTATGTCGGATCCTTGAAAAAAAGACATTTCGGTGATTTCGTAGGAAATTTGTCGACATTTAATTCCATGACGTGCCTCAGTTTTCATGCAAGCCCTATGACAGGGTCATGACAGAGATAATCCAACCGGATGACATGCTTCCTTCTCCAACCTCCGAGTCATTGGTTCGTCTTCATAGATCAGAATATTAGAGTAATAAGGTTAGACTTAATACAATGTAGGCTTGCTCACGTCTACTTGAAGAACAAGAAAAGATGATCGTTGTTATCAGTCGTGCATGGAAATCGAGACATTGGATCATAAATATTATAATTTCATCTTGTTGCATTTTCAGTTCTAAACAATTTTCGTTTTTGTTTTGTGTCGACAGATGGATGGATAACAGGTTATGAACGTTTTGATTATAGGTTAAGCCTAGGTGCGGGGTTGTTCGCACCATGTTTTAGTTGGGCTAGCCTGAAAGTCTCTAGTCAGTTTATTAATGAAATAAACAAACACCGTCAGATGGCTCATCCGACGGAAGAGATTAAAAGGTACTTAAATCGAGATCAACGGAGATCCTCACTCGACTTAAGTCGCATTAAAGGGCCAATCACATAAGAGGATCAAGGGGTCACCTTCACAAATCTTAGCCGTTGAACCTTTGGAGCCCGCACGGCATCCGTACAGTAGCCCTCGGAATCCGTGCATCCCCCATAGCTGCGGCCTCCCCCCCCCCCCCCCCCCCCTCTCTCTTCTATGTGACTTTTCTTCCCTCATTTCTCTCTCTCTCTATAACATATAAAAACCCTATGCTACCACAAAGAGGAGCAGATTTTGATGATATGAAACCCTACTTTGGGAAAGAGATTCATCTCTCGGAGAACCCTTTCCCCCACCACCACTTCCTCTCGCAGAATTTCAGCACTAGGATGCATCTTCATCCTCAAGATCTTCGTCAGAGTTTCTTCCCTCGATCTGCTCGGCCACTGTCTCCATCACCACTAATTCATCTGATTTCCGGGCAACAATAGCGTGGATTTCCGTGACATCCGTGCATATTCTGAGACACATAAGCATCGATCATTGTTCCACAGGGTAGCATCTTCCTTTGATCATTGTTTCCCTTGATCTACAGGCTTCATTGTAATCAATCCTCTTAGTTATAGCCTGCTGTCCTAAAATTGCTGCACACAGATTCAGGTTTTCATCTTCAATTTGGCCCCAAAACCTCTTCTTTTGATCCATAATCTCAGTGAGATCCATCTGATGGGTGTTTGACCTTGTCTGGTTACTTTTTGTAGTGTTTTCATTGCTAATATCACTCTTAAATTTCTGATTTGGCTATTGATATAATATTCGTGTTTGGAACTTGCTCGTTCTTCACTGTTATCTTATGCTACATGTTTATGTATGAAAGCCTGCAAGTTAGTTTATTAGAATTGTTATTGCATGCTTCACTACTAGTTTAAATTCTTAATCTGCGCCATAATTTGTTCTTTAATTATTGAAATAAAAGTGCATGCTAGAATAGGGTTGCACCAAAATAACTCTCTAAGCTCACAAATTTTATGAGTTAAATTTTAGGAGCCGTGTATGAAGAACAAATCTTCATCTGATGGAGATACCATCCATCACTTCACATCCGCAACGTATGAAACAATGTAACATTATCCTGTTAGTTTTGTTCTTCCCCAAAGACATACGAGTTTGCTCCAAATCTTAGGAGACACAATTGAAGCTTTCAGCAACATTAACTCAATCCAGAATTGAAGTTTATCAATTCAACATTGAGTTGCAGTTGCAAAAAAAATTATCTTGTACGGGAGATGACTGAAGATCGGAACAACAAGGATGATGAAGTTAAAAGTTCAATATTTGATCTTCTTTTCTATACTATTTTGGTCTTGGTTTCTAATTTTTTATTCTTCAGGGGTACCCAAGGTTTAAGCATCACAATATATCAGCAACTAGTTGGGACGCAATGCATACTCATGCCACTGTGTTAACACATGTACGATCAACATGAAAAGATAAGCAAAAGGATCAGCGGAAACTAAATATATACTCGGATATACAGTAAGCAAACCCTTTTTTTTAAGTAGACTTTTCTAATAGATTCACAGTGATGAGGGTAATGTATGAAGCTCCAAGATACATGTTAAATCACCATTACATCACACGCTCAATGAACCATCTCATATTTGAGTTGATTTTAGCCTCTAAGATGTACTTTTTATAAGCAACGCTAAAATCACATTCAACTACAAACTTACAACTCTGAAGCATAAGTTATAATCTTTAAACCAGTGTTCTAAAAAGTGGCCCAAGCAGCCGCCTAGGCCCTAGGCGCTCCAGAAAAGCGGCCAAGCTCCCAAGCGGAGCTAGGCGGCCGCCTAGGCGGTCTAGGCGAGCCAGACGGGATCAAGCTGGCCAAGCAGACCAGGCGGGCTGAGGCTAGCCAAGCAGGATAGGCCGACTGAGGCAGGCCAGGCGGACCATGCTTGCTTTTGTTATTGTTAATCACTCAATCTTGAATTATGGTTATATACTTGTTCTTTAAAATAATGGTTTGGGATAATCTTGAACTTATATTAATTTTTAAACATATATATTATATAATATCAAAATAATAATTAAAATAATTAAAAAAAGGCAAAACACCTAGGCGCCGCCTAGGCCCCGCCTAGGCGCTAGGCGGCCCCCCCACCCCCCGACTAGCGCCTAGCGCTTTTTAGAACCTTACTTTAAACAAAGAAAACTTTATTAAAATATTCATTTTCAATAAAATTAACTTTAGGTAGCAACGTTGTGCATCTGCAACATTGACCAATGCAAAGTCAATACATATAGATACATAAACTTCGAAAGATGACATGTTTTATCATGTAGCTAAGGTCGTGCCATGGTGTGATACATAACACCATTTCTTTGTTGGTGACATCCTTGACACTTCAACACCCTAAAATAACGAGTAAACAAAATATGGATCCATACTTCCACAACAATCCTTAAATTGTTACTTATAATCATCAATGAAATAAGAACTTACTAAAAATTATTTTGCAAAGATGCATTTGCAGTCATCATCAATATTTAGAGACAACCCCATAGCAAGTAAATTTTCCCAATCATAGGTCGAAACGAGGTTTTAAACTAGTATCAAACCCGGAATCGGCTGGCCAAAATCTGACTCAACTAGGTTGAGCTGCCAGCCGGTTCAGACTGATACTAGTGTAGGCCCCATTTTTACCCCAAAAAGTGGAGAAAAGGGGGTTAGCGCATACCGGGACCAGGGCTAGTACAACTCGGCAGTATCGGTCGTGACTGGGCTGTTTCGGCCTGTACGGACCGATACAGCTCCTTGGCCGAGACGAGCTTCAAGCCTCATCATATGTCTTGGTTAATGTTAATTCACTTTTCCAACAAGCTGTCTAACTTGCACCCAATACAATTCTGAATGTTTACCGATGGGGTATATGGTATCATGGGTGCTGAAGCATTTAGCTTCTATGTTAACTGAATTATCCTACTTGTTTGAACTAAGTACCATTCAAAACAATTATCAATGGCAGTGTTGGTATTCATTCTTGTGGTTTTCTTCTAAATATTCTCAATGAAGAAATCCGATGCTATAGAAAAGAATCCTAGAATCCTATGCACAGACATATACATACTCATATAGACATCCATATGTATATGCATGTGCAGATCAAGAGCAAACACGAGTGAGTATATGGGATTTTTAAAATACTTGACTGATCATGGTATATTTTGGGTTTGGGGAGGTGTTTCGATTAAAATCGGACAAGAATCTAACCTGTTCGTATGCAGGTGGGTATTTCGGTTTGAATCGACCAAAGTTCGAATCGGTTCAGGTTTGGATGACCCTCAATCCATGGTCCAGACAGAACCGTCCTCACGATGCTAAAGGAATTTCTTAAATATTATCTTTATATTATACCTTTGCATCATAATATAATCGAGCAAGTTCTGATCTCCCTGATTGTTTGATTGCTTACGAAAATAAGGTGCAATAAAGTTTGTGGTTCTACAATGTTGAGTGAAGATCAAGGGTACAAAGCTATGGACAAAAGAATCAATGCCATAGAAAAAAGGATGTACAGAGGCGCAACAAGAGAATTATGGAAGAGGTGCGAGATAAATGGCTTGAGATGTACTTTCAAGTTTCAAGTTCGAGGCCTTCAAGATGTCCACACATTTACTGTCACCATTGGGTTCAATAGATATTGCATTAGAAATAGAGGAAGCCCTAATGCCTCTACTTCAAGGACGGACAAAGATAATACTCACGATAAATATTTTCTACTTGAATTTGAAAATCGTCGGTAAGATAATTGCAATCTGGTGGGTATTAATTTGTACCCCCACAAAAAAGGGACATCCTTAAATCAACTTGATGTTAGTAAACTTGATGTGTCGAGTGTCTATCACAAGATGGATACATTCATGCATTGAGCCATAAATTTCGGAAGCAAATCAATTGGCACAATATGAATGAAAGGCACAAGTCCAATTTGTAATCACAAAGATGACAATCCAGCACAAAAATTGTGAAATTGGCATGAAGTTAGTAATCGTTTGGGTAGGGGGCCCATTTGGATGAAGATGAAGCCAACCCTTTAAGCTTGCTTCCTCCCAGATTGCACTTAATCAATCTACATCGCCTTTATCAGTTGTCACAATGACATTCTTTCATATGACAACACAAATAGATTCTACAAGCTCGTGAATGTAAGAGATGGACAAATTTTGATGGCTCGTTATGACCCTAGTCTAGCATCACCTATTCGAGAAGTAATGGCCAGCATTGGATGTGCATGAAGCCAATAAGTAGAAGTGTTGAGATTAAGAAAAATCTAACCAGTTTGGTTGAATTGTTTTGAGATTACTAGTGAATTTTGTTGAGGCCTTGGGCTCGCAAGGTCTACCTTTCTCAATACTTTTCCATTCTATTTCTATTTTCTCTATTCTATTATCTCTCTTATCCATTCAGATCCAATTTAACTCATTCAATGAGATGCCTAATAAAATAAAACCCTTCCATAGTTTTCCATGTACTTTCAAAGATAAAAATGGAGAAAACATAAATTTTTTCTAAGCTTTTTAACAATACATGTTTGAATTCAACAATCATGTATAATTTTTAATGCATACTCACTTTTGGTTGTTTTGAAGTCTAAAGAAAAAAGTCCCATTTTTAACAATTCAAATATCAAAAAGTAGATCAAAAGTCCCTTTTTTATAATTTTCCTTCATGAATGTTAAAGATATGATCTTGCATGTTTGTCATAAGTTGAGTAAAATTCATTTCCAAAGTCGAGAAAGTAAACTCACTGAAACAAGCAAACCAACCCCCCCCCCCCCCCCCCAAAAAAAAAAAAAGCATATTCCCCATCCTCGTTTGTCAAAATACAATGAAAGGAAAGGAGAAATGAAAGACCTGGGATCGATTCCGCTTACATCGAATTAATAACTAGTAGGGTGCTGCCATCCCACAGATAAAACGATGTGGGGTGCTCAAAAAAAGATCAAATGGAAGGAAATGAGAAGTGAAAGAAAATCATTCATTACCTATATGAAACTTCACAGTTTTATGGGACGAATGAAAAAAATAATCATCAGATCCAACACGAGCTAAATAGAAGGCCAACAATTATTCTGATCTCACGATTCGGATTGCTTTTTAAAAATACAACACTTTAAGCAAACAATTATTCCTCTCTCTCTCTCTCTCTCTCTCTCTCTCTCTCTCTCTCTCTCTCTCTCTCTCTCTCTTTCTCTCTCTCTCTCTCTGTGTGTGTGTGTGTGTGTGCGCGCGCGCGCACGGGCGCATGTGTGTTGACGTGAGTATATGTAACACTATAATATATACCTTCCAAAGAAAATTGTATCGACTTATATTAAGAATAGTGCAAAAAGGTAAAATGCGCTTGTGCAAGTGAAAATTTAATAAGAGGGGAAACAAAAAGACAAGTGTATTCATCTTCTTAGCTATCTTGAGGAAATTCAGTATATGGAAAGCTAAAATACTAATCGAAGATCTAGTACAAGGACACTCTTTGGTCCAGTCATAGCCCAATAGTATTTCTACAACGACGACAGCAGCAACAACCAAACCTTATGCCGTTAAGATTCTTAAGAAAAGGTTGAACTGGTGTCTACCCTCTATGAACTGGTGTCGAACTTCCAATGAAGGGTTATCTAGTAGACACAATTGATCATAGTCCAATAGTATTTCTACAACAACCACAGCAGCAACAACCAAACCATATACCATTATGAAAAGGTTGAACTGGTGTCTACCCTCATGAACTGGTGTTAAACTTCCAACGAAGCACTATCTAGCGGACACAATTGAACATGACACAAACATTATAGGATTACAGTTATCCTCTAATTGATAAAAATTGCATCATATCCATAAAAAATTCTTTTGACAAGACAAAATTATACATAAGGGGAAGGGGTATCAAAAGGGAAGAAGACTATCTAGCAATGTAAAGTACGGGGGAACCCTGAAGGAAACCAATTAAGAAGCAGTAAAGTGCTAATTTATATTCAATTTACCCATCCGGATCAATAGCAAGTACAACAATATTAGGTAGAATCCGCGTTGCGATCTCTGTGATGTCATAATATGAACTGGTGGCGGTTAAAGCCATAACACCTGCCACAACGACAAGGGTTGGTTAGTGAAAGCATAACAGCAGCAAATATTTAATTCGTGGAAAACATAGCAAATAACATTTAAAAAAAAAATAACATGAAACAGGATACCATTAGGTATGAAGCTTCTCGAAGAACGTGATCCAGAGATAATAAAATACAGACAAACATTAAAAAAAAAAAAGATAATTTCACATGCCTGCTGAACGGGCTGGAGAGAAACTATCACGCAAAGCACGGACAGTAAAAGCATTTATCAAAACTCTCTTCCTTGTCTGCAAAATACATTCAAAGAAATCAGTGAACATTTTGCAGAGATCCAATTCTATTTACATAAGTGTTAAATTTTTAATAGCATAAGTTCCTAAGGACAATCTAAGATGTTTTCCTGCTGCTATGCAGTTATAAGGATGCTAATCTGAAGAGTGAATTTCTAATACTCACTCTGGAAATAAATGAAAGTCTCGGATGGTTTTCAGATGAAAAACAAAAGTTACTTGGAAAAATTCTACAACATTGAACACTTGGTAACTAAGCTACCATCTACTAAGGGCATGGTACCTTTCAGTAATTGACACTGTCGGGGGGTGGGGGGGGTGGGGTTATTTCGTCTTCCCTTCTACACTACCCAATGATCATAGGTTACCGCCGGGTTACCCCGTACTCCAATTGTCTTTTCCGTTGAAAGGGAGTAAAAACGTGGAAAGAAAGCTGCAAAAAAGAGAGCGTCGAAGATGGCCGGCTCCCTATGGAACACGGACCCTCCGATGCTTAAGTCAGGTCGGAAGACGAGAAAGGGGCGAAGTAGAAAGTGGCGAGCAGTAAATGAGAGCTCACAGTTCAATTTTCCAACCCCTTGAATAGTACCCCCTTGGGGCTTTTATTCGATGCATGTCCTGCCATGTGGCAGCGTGTGACAGCTGTAGAGAGACTTCTCGAGACAGTCGGCAGGGGGTGGCGTCGTGCTGTCAGGTTGCTCAAGGGAGCGATATGTGGCGTGCAAGGTTTACGCAGAAGCGTTAGGCCGGAGCAGGAAGTCTCCACGTGTCGGTCCCTGATGAGTGCAGGTCGACGTACATGACATACAAGGAACCAGTCGAAGGAGTGAAGCACGCCATTGTCCTAGACCGCATGTCGTGCCCCTGGTCACGAGGTCAGCTACCCATCCATACTGGAGTTCTGACTGCGCCACCTGACATTTGTACGGAGCGAAGTCTGCGTGCATGCTCACCTTCCCTAAACCAAAGAAAATCCCAAGTATCGAAATGCTAGGGAGGTCATCAGTGGGCTGCACCGGGAGGTCCTCGCGGTGTGGCTAATGGCTTTGGGTGGGCAAACGGACGATGTCGTACTGACATCATTTAGGTGGCCTGAAACCTTCGCATGCTACCGGGTGACATCATGTTCTCGTCACCTAGGCGGGCATGGGGCCACTTCGGCAGGCTACCTGGTGACGTCATGCTAATGTCACCAAGTGGGCTACCTAGTGACGTCATGTTGACGTCACCCAAGCGGGTACGGGGTCACTTTGGCAAGCAACCTGGTGAGATCATACTGAGGACACCATGCGAGCTACCTAGTAACGACATGCTGATATCACCTAGGCGGGCTCGGGGCCACTTTTAGCAGGCTACTTAGTGACGTCATGTTGACGTCACCCAAGCAAGCACGGGGCCACTTTGGTAGGCTACCTGATGATGTCCTGCTAACAACACCTAGGTAGGCTCGAGGCAACTTTAGCGGGCTACTTGGTGACGTCATGTTGACATCACCCAGGCGGGCACGGGGCCACTTGGCAGGCTACCTAGCATCATACTTACATCACCAGACGGGCTTTGGGATTCATCGGCGGGTACGAGGCTACTTGCCTTGTGACCTTTTTGGGATCTTTCCCGTCTCGCCACGGGCGACCTTGTGTATAGCCATGAGGGCAACGACAATTGACCATTTTTCAGGTACTAACAGGCAACAATCACCAACCATGAACACATTTTCTTTAGGAGAAATTCTACAAAATACAATGATGCGACCAATGTCACCCTATTATCAACCACAAAGTCCATGATCACTAGGATGGAGATCACAAGGCAAGCAAGGAGATTGTACAAAGTTCTTGAGATCGGATCTCCATATGCGAAGGATGGAGTGCCAATTTATTGTTTTTGGAGGTTACATTATTCATTTCATAACTTGAGTCCATTCCATGTATTTTGTAAACAGTTGAGATTGAATAATAGTAAATCAAATTTATGTGGCACATCCAAGCCATAACTTATGCCCCACATATGATTTTAATTAGGATTAAGTCAACATAAACAGGGAGAAATTGTCAAAATAAAAAAGGAAGGTCACTTAAAGTGGGTTAACTTAGTTGCAGATAAGAGACATCACATGAATCTATTTTCCATCGGATTCTCTCCAAAATGAAAGAGATCCGGGCGAATTTTTTTGCCATGTTTATTTTCTTTTCTCTCCCCTTTTGGCATGTAGGAGTATTTGAAGCCACGTATGGCAGTGCAAGAGTTTTTACGAGGCAGAGTGTATTCGAGAAGACATTGAAGATTCATAAAATTGATTTGTCTTTTTTTATTTTGTGATTTCCTCTATCTACCTTCCTTCCTCTATCTCTTAGTCTTAGCATCATCTCTTCTATTTTCTTTCTTATCTCTTTCGAGCTTCACAATTATCATCCCTAAATTATATGCCAGCCATCTTCTTTACTTCATGGTGCTGTAATTAAATATTTGAGGCCAATCAGCACAAACATAAGATATAATTGTCAACAATAGTCAATAGTTGATTGCTATATACATCCATTGATTAACTTCTACACCCGTATTACTTGTTTGAGATGATTTGTTTATTTTTGCACAATTTCAGCAAATTTCAGTAGTTAATTTTATGAATTTCACACTCAACATCCTAATGCTTGTGTCTCTTCATCTTTGAAGTTCTGCACTATTAGTCATCATAAACGAACGAGTTTTTGCATTCGCTTTTATTTTCTCTTGTATGATCTTAAGTAGGAGAGAGTTCAGATCCATGGAGCATAGGTAGGAAATCTTGTAAAGTGATGCAAGATCTTCAATAGAGTAGAGAAAAGAAGGCTTTGTCCATTTGAGGGAAGCGATCGGATGACAAGTTTAGCATGGTGGGAAAGATGCCACACTCCGTGCTAAAGATTATGAAAAATGTCAATACAGATACACATTCTTCTTCAAGAAAAGTCTAATATGTGTGCTCATCAATCAGACAAACATATACCCATGGCAATAATGGATAGACCCACCAAAAGAAACATCAAAAGCATCCACTCAAGCCACCTTAGACGTATCCAAGATTGTGAGGACCGAGGTAGATGGCTCCAACTCTACTAGCATAATGAACATCGAGGAATCTCTTGACAAGATTTTCGGCCATGAAAATTCCTTTAGTGGCATCAGCTCACAGAGGGATGCACAGTGTAATTCATTTAATCCAAATTGAAGTGTTGCCTAGGTTTGGTGGTCATGTCAAAAGGAGCTTCAAATCCTGAATGACAAAGGCCTCACAGGTAATTGGGAGGAGATGAATTTGATGAGAGCTAAATGGCCCCGTCTAGGCTACCGATATACCCAAATCCTCCAGTCGACAAATTGAAGCAATATGATGATACGACTGTTGACACATACAATGATAGATTTTATGAGTTGGCTCAAATAGGAACCCACAAGACGGACAAAATCCTTGCTTCAACAAGACATGCCACATCACCAATCAGGAGACCATATCTTCCTAAAGAAAAACCTCGCGAAGCTACAATGCGCCTGAACCTTACATAGCTATTCTAGCTGCACCAATCAAATCCTCCAATTTCAGGTGCTTTGATGTAGGAACAAATAGGAGTTCATCCAAATTGTTAGTCATGCGATAATTGTTTTTTTAATTCTAGAGTGAAGAGTGAGTTAAGTTAGTTTTTAGAAATTCTTTTATATCATTCAGCTGATAGGGACCTTATTTTAGTTTCTGGGATTAAGGGTTGTCAGTGTAAAAAACCTAAATGGCCTTTTTTTTAAAAAAAAGTGGTATGATTGACTAAAAATACAATTGGCCCCTTTCCGGTAAAATACGGATTTATTCCTCAATTTGAGGGGAAAAATGAAAGAAAGAGACAGGGGGAGGGGGGGGTCTGCAACTCCCTCAGTCCCTTGAGTACTGTTCAAGCAAGAAACCTTGGGGTTTTATTATTCACATGAAGGGGTTAACAGGGATTCCACCTACTAGAAGAGGGAACCTAAGGGGGTGTTTGGTATGTGGAACAGTTGTTCCCCTTAATCCTCTTCCAGAAGAGGTTATTACCGTCAATTACTATTTCTAATGCAATTTGATGGTCCAACATTCCGGTTGGCATGGAAACAACCGGAGTGATATTTTTTAGTTCACAAGTCCTTCATTCCACCAGAACAATTACTAGCCGTTATTTTCAAATCATGGAATTCAGAAGGAAAATAGATTGATCCGGAATGATGCCGAACACCCCCTAAGCCTCTTAAATCACTTGTTCAAAGTTGTGTTCTCTCTCAATATATATATATATATATATATATATATATATATATATATATATAAAGACAAAAAAAACTTTAAAAAATTAGTAAAAATGCAGTCAAGGAAATATTTATATGAGATTAGAGAACTTTTCCTAAATAATCATTGATTTCTAGTAAATCTTGTTTGTTGATTTTCTTCAAATTTCAACATAGATAAGTTATCTCTTTCCCCCATCTCTTTTGATCCATCTTAATTGGATCTACGCCCTACTTAAATTGGTATATGAGCATCAATTGGTATTAGACATGAGGTAAATCTCTCGTCCTAGCGAGAACCCTATTGGAGACAATGGCTATGAGATAAGGATGAATGTTAAGGATTAACACAAAAGGTCTTGTTGATCTAGCACAAAAAAGGAGTTTGCTGATATGTGAAAACATATTAAGTATCTCACACAAAGGATGCAAGTCCTTGGTCTCCAACTATTTAGGTGGCAATCTTAGACAACTGCTAGTCTGTTCCAGATTCTAGTCACCCTTGAATAATATGATGGAAGCTTCGATCCGAAATGGAGGAACCAGATCAAATTCGATCGAAACTTCAAAGAATAATTCATATTCAAATCAAGACGTAAAATTTGCTTCGTGTAAACTTAGAAAACTCTGTGTGTGTGTGTGTAACCCTTATACCACCCCTTATTATATAAATTAAACCCCAACTCCACACTACCACCTTTTGTACCATGCATTAACTATGCTATTAAACCCCACCATGCTTCCCCAGTTTCTGAACCATCATTACCGTTGGAGAAGTGATTCATTTTTCCACTCCATGGCTACCATATATATAGTCCTTGAATCTTGGGGATTCGTCGCCGCCTTAATATTGGTGCTTGTCTCGACAAAGAGTTCAATATCAGAGTGAGGAAAATGCAACTGCTTAAACAAATTTATTGTTGGATAATGGTTGAATTAAAGAAGATCCAAGACAACTGATCTGGTAATTGCACTGTATCATGGGGGCAATCAAATTAGTAGTGGTATTAAACTTCCTTTGGCTTCATCAATGGCACCTACATGGGCCAAGGGGTGACTGAATTGACTCCTTTGGTTTCGTTAGATATAAGATGCCTAGGCATAGATGGACCTCAGTCACATCTAATGATTCCACTAAGGCAGGCTCATGGTTGACAAGTGTGTGATTTGCTATGACTACATCGAAGAACTACACATACATCTAACACGTCCACCGTTCCATCACTTCGAATTTCACAGAACGGAACCATATTGGAAATGAACACATGACCGCCCATGGATCAATGAGCACAAGCATCCCATCCTACACTCCAAACAAAGACAAACAGGCCCTTCTTGTAAATTCTTATTTTATTTCAAAGTAATTTGTCCTAAGCAAATGGTAATGAAATGTCTGCAACCAATATTACGTCTTAATCGTTTGATAGGAATTATACTCAATTTGATTAATTGAAAAAGAAAAATATTATCAAACATAATGATGAGTATTACCGTAAATTTTAATTATTAACTGTTTCCACGTGCATGTGCATGTACATCCTTACTAGTGTTTTGAAAACCTATAAATTTGGAAACATAAAAAAGTTGAATAAAACATGATGGTTTCGGGACAAACCCCCTCATTCAGATAGCTGGCTATGTTCCCAAGAAGGATTGTAGTATTTGTCCTAATTGCTGGTTCTTCATCCACCTATAGAATAAAAACAATGTTAGAACTGGAATGACAAAAATAACAAGATAACCTGGGTTGATCTCATCAGATGAATGGTTTGTGAAATAACAAGTTTCCACCAAATGTAGGAGCAAAGGAAAATAGTTACAAAAAAAGCATAAAAAAACCCACAAATAAATTAGCTTACAGATTTAATCACAAAGGGTTGAGAGGTACCTGTAACTTTGAAAGATACTTCAACAGTGATCCTGAAATAGTACGTTGAGACAACTGCAATCCCAAACAAGACAAAGTGATACGTCAGGAATAACAGCTGTGTTTAAGTCCCCAAACTCCAAAGTACATGTGTGTATGTTTCTAAAAGTATATACCCGGTATAATCTATACAAAAAGCAAATGTACCATCTAGAGAAACAAGTAATGATAGCATTCTTAAAACTTCATAATCAAGACTTGAGAAATCACCATGAAACATCTATTATAATATCATTTTATTTGTACAATTTATTCACAACATTAAGACAGAAATTACCAGATACAATATGGATGAGAAAATTGCACGTGCTCATAAATGCATCATATTTTAGTCTATCATGTTAATACATAGCTACAAACATTTAAAAAAAAAAACCTACTTATAGAAGCAAATCACACATTTTGCATAAGAAATATTATGTTTCATATATTACGGTTAACTGTATAAATGTTTTTGCCCCACTAAGTCCATCAAAAGCTAAAACCCTAAAACCTTAGATTTCTTGGACAACTTAGTACAACTTCTCATCATTCACACATTCTTTAACATAACTCCAACTCACTATCCCTGATAGACTGATAGGGTCTCATACTCTCATCTAGCATCCGCTGCATGTGACATACAATCTCAACACAAGGTTCGAAATTTCCATTTCGGTCAATATTTCGACCCCTCTGGATATGGAAATATTTTGTGGAAATATTTCGACAGTGTGGAAATATTGTGATTTTATAAAAATGGTGGAAATATTGATTTTTTAATGGAATTTTTCAGTGAATCTCTGCATAGTCATAAACCAAGTATATATACACAATTTGGAACACTCAGATAATAATTATACACAATCTATAGGTGTAGAGCATCACAAAGCATGTATTCTACATTTGAGTCTGTGAGTCTTGTGCAGTTTTGTTTGGTCCTGTTTTGATCTATGTTTTTAAAATAGCTTTTAATCTTTTTTGTGGATAAAAATATTTCCAAAATAAAGATTAGTTGATTGTTAAAATAATGCTTCAAACGATTTTGAAAATGAACTTAAAACAAGAAAGTTGTGCAAGTTTGAAATCGTGCAAAAATTATGCTGGAATGCAAAACACTGTTTTTTTTACTAAGTCTGAAAAAATGAGTTTTTATAAAGAAAAGTTTTTATACATTCAAAATATCCTTTGACGGACCATGGTTTTCTAGACGTACTTGTAGTTCTACATCTTGTGGAATTTTTTGAGCTAAAAATGAGTTGATTTAACCACTTTTCACAACATACAAATTTTATGAAAAACCGTAAAAACTGTTTTCTCCTACTAAAACTAAAAACCTACTTTTTGATTCACTTGGTTTTTGATTTTTTTGATATTTTTATTGAAATCAAATCGGGGGGTATTTGCTTATTTACATATCGTCTTACTTAATTTTTATTTTCTCCATTTACTTTAAGTTATTTTATGTAAATAAGCTGCTGAGAACGAAACCCCCAGTCCCCTTTTATAACCAGTCAGTCCCAACATTTCGGTGCCAAAATCCCGAAATGTCTCAAAATTTCCACGAAATATCGCGATATTTCGTGCCGACAAATATATCGTGCGAAATATCGCGATATTATCGTGATTCCTATTTCGTTCGATATCACAATAGGAATTTCGTGCCGAGGTTTGAGAAAACCGAGATATTTCGCGAAATATCTCGAGATTTTGTACCTTGTCTCAACAATTCCAACAATTTATCCTCGACACATTAAACATTATTCTACTCAATGCAAATTGTGTCCTTCCTCATCTAAACATTATTTTGGATTTTTTTTTTTTGGGGGATTGATCACCCACCCTTGGATAGCATACACAAAAAATTTCAAGCTCGATCCAAGACCTGTAGGCCGACCAAATGTGATCGACTTTTATCGGTCGTTCATTTTTGTCATCATTTTGATCAACACATTTGGATGGCCAACAGGTCTTGGATCGAGCTGAAATTTTTTGTGTGTGCTATCCAAGGGTGGGTGATCAATCCCCAAAAAAAAAAAATTCCAAATATGCCCCGGAAGGGGGTGCCGCACGTTACCGACGGCCATGCATCACTACTATATATATATATATATATATATATATATATATATATATATATATATATATATATATATATATGACATATGGTGAATTCGTGACACTAGAAGTTTTCAGTTTTCGAATTTACTGATTTTATGAGGATGATCACCTTATCTTAGATAGAGCATCAACAAAAAATCAGCACATTCTAAAACTTCTAGGTGGATCAAATGCTGGAAGCTTTATCGGCCATCAATTTTTCCGTTAATTTGAAAAGCATATTTGATGCACCTATATGTTTAAGAATGTACGATTTGGTGATTATCCTTATAAAAATAGCACAATCACAACAACCCCCCACCCCCCACACACACAGTCGCCAGCCACCGATGCAACCCCAATCGGCCACCACCATCGCAGCTTCCACAAACGACCACCACCGCCACCCTGATCGACCAACACCACCACCACAGCCGCCATCGTCGCCCCAACCAACCACCACCACTGACCATCGCCGCCACAGTTGTCGGCCACCACTACCCACACCACCGCAACCCCAACAAGTCACCAACACTACTGACTACCACCACGGCACCACCACCACCAATGCCGACCACCGTCGTCAGCTACCACCACCGATCACCACCGCCACCCCAACCGGCCACCAACATCACCACCATTGCCGCCCTGACCTACCACCACCGCCTACTACATGTTGTCGACCACCACCGTTGCCCCAACCAACCAACTCTGAGTCTCTGACCACCTTCCGCCACCACCACCACCATTGTTTCCCGACTGGCCACCACCACCACCTGCCACGGTTGCTGGTCACCACTGATGCATTCATCGTTGCCCCGACCAGCCACCACCACCGTCAACCACCGGTGCCGACCACCAGCCCAACACCGAGTCACCGACTACCTAACTAGCCACCACCACGATAATAGATGTCCGGACCATATGAAGTCCAAGGTTGAAAAGAACAGAAGAATTAAATGTCTCAGAAAATTTAAAGGCATTTGCCCAGGGAAAAAGAACATAAGAAATTTGATCCTAAGATATTTAATTTCCTAGAAAACATGTCCCTGGGACATCAAAGTCAAACCAAAAGAACAAACCCTAATAGGAAATCGAAAAATATATACAGATAGGCATATGCAGAACACCTCTCTTAAACCAAGAAGATTTAATATAATCAGGCTGTTCAATATCTGCTTTACCAGATCGTCGGCATCTACCATACAAAAAAACTGGGAGTCTGGGACGAAACCATGAATGAGAATAAATACCTCAACTTAATTTAGATTTAACTTGATAACCTGTTCTAACAATGAAAGAAACACCTGAGCTTAAAACTTAGACGTAGATATGTTCCAATTCAACACAGACCATGAATATTTGCAACTCTTGAGTATGCACTGCATCAAGTATTATCAAAAATGGAACACTAACTAATAGGTACGAAAGAAAAACCAAACAAAGTTCAAAAGTAAGGGAACAAACCCTTGATATAATGGCGTACCTTTGGTGCCAAAACAAGCATGGACTTTAGTGTCAGTTCACGAAGAAAGGCAGAAGTATCAGAAAACCCAGTGGCGACATGAGAAAAAACCTATTGAAAGGCACCCCGAAGAAACATTAGGAGCTATATTCAATTAGGTAAAATCCAATCCAGAAGATGTTATTCAAAAATTAAAGGATGATTAAAAGTTATTGACTAATATGCAGACTGATTGCACTAATACCATACTTGTTCATCAACAATTTGTGCTGATAATGATTCTCCAAACTGATCTATGTGCTGCAGAAGACTAACTCGAATAGCTCGGTCATTAGAAGCAAAAAGTTTAACGATCGTCGGTAACACCTACACAAAGCATGAATATGTTAGCATGAACCTAGGGTCCTTGGTTATCAGGGTACAAAAACGAGCATGATGTGGTGTTCAAACACTCAGATCCATGTCCAACACGACAAGAGCTTAAAGATAGAATTTGAAAATACAAATACTTTACTAACAACAAATATTTAAATGTAATATCCATACATGGAGAATAAGAAACCACGATTCAATTATTGTTGTTCTTAAAACATATATAATTTAAATTTCATTGGTGTCGTGAACTATGATACTAGTATATCTCCATATTTCGATAATTCACATCACTTATTAACTGTATGACTACTATCCATTTAGATTGTGGCTATCCATAAGGACCATACTACTGCTATCATGTACAAAGTAAATTTATAATTTAAAAACTAGTATCTAATAATCAATTATGTCTGCAACATAAAAGTTAAATAGGAAATTAGCATAGTGTTATATTTAAGGTACAAAAAGTTAAGTAGGAAATTAACATAGTGTTATATTTAAGGTACAAAATCATCTCTCTCTCTCTCTCTCTCTCTCTCTCTCTCTCTCTAACGAGCATGCCTTAAAGCAGTGGAGTGTCAGATATTCTGTAATGTGTCAGATTTTACTTACCATAGAGGTAACTAGCGTTTTAGAGTCCTTGTAGGACACGAAGTTCTAAGTGTTTTTGTTTAGGGTTGTATTTAAGGAGAGTGATAGGGTGTCACAAGAGTCTGAAGTATCCAACACGGGGATACAACCAAGACACCTTTTTCAGATAGGGGTGTCCTGGTAGCAGAGTAAGGTAATGAATATGTATGTAACAAACAAAATATTAAGGAATCCAGAAGAAACCCACTGGACCAAGCAAAAAATTTAGAGCTGATTACAGGAAAAAATAAAACACAGGGAAAAAGTGACCTTGACACTGAATTCTTCTGCCGAAAGCCAGGAGCCCATTTTCAACAATGCAGTCAACGCAGGAGCAGCAGCTGAACCAAATTCTAACGCTGAAGATAACAACGGAAGCAACTGCAATACAAAACAAACAAAAAGTGTTTTAACATTGACTTCTTACAAAATGACTTGGAACTTAATGAATAAAAACAAAATTTGGATGCTTAGCAAGTACCTTTTTAAGCACAATTTGGCGGGGCAGCTGTTCAGCCAAGTTTGGAAGCTTGCGGTAAAAGGAATCTTTCTCAACACTATCTTTTAAATTTAGAATTTCCATGAACTGTATAGTTTCCACCAATTTATTATGAAAGTATTCTGCAATTGCATTTATGGACATCACTCTAGACATAATTATAAAAGAAATTAAAAGAATAAGAAACACTTAATGAAGTAGGATAATGCAAAGACAGAAGTGAAGAATTATGTGAAAAAAACAAGTTTATCATGTCCAGCGTATATTATGAAATACTTGCAAAATGTTTCAAGGACTTGCACGATCAACCTAAGAATTTCGGCATGAACAATTCACCTAAGCTTGTACAAGTTAATCCAAATTGCATGCCCATTATGGTACTTAATATAAGATATACAGCCCGAATTGAACGTTCAGGCCAAAAAAATACCTGAACTGGCAGCAACCATTTAAATCTGACTTCTTAATGGCAGGCCTCCACTAAAAATGGCAATGGTTTTAGCAAAGTGTCTCCAATCCAAGTGAACTAAAGACCTCCGGAGCCAAAAATGCACACCCTAGTGGCAATATTTAATGCAAGACCAATTACCTTTAAAACTATTAAATGATTCCAAAATCTTATATTTGTTCATCTATTGTATACTTGCACGTAGGCACCCCACCATACAGAAGTGGGTGCCTAGACAAGGGTGTGGCTATTTACAGAAGTCGTGAACAATTAGTCGACCCCATCTTGATTGGACAAGAATTGATGATTAGGTTATTTGTTATTAGATGGTCTATTGTATAGTCATGAAAGTATTTCACAAGCATGGATAGAATTCTTAGCAAAGTTTGGGGTTGATGATTAGGTTCTTGAAAGAGGGATATATTGTTTCTATAAGCTGTGAAGATCGCCCTCGCTGGTAAGATTTTACGCCTCTCTTTAAGATAACATCAAGCTAAAAAGTTAGTAATTACTATATAACTTCCTATGCAAGATTAGTTCTTCGTCAAACACATTGTCTATGATGATATCAATTACATTCACATGTAAATAAGATGAGATGATGAGAAAGCTCGAGGAATCATATGAAGGCAAATTTTCCAATAAATAATCCTATTACCATTTCTTTGAGTGACATCAACCAACTTTTCTGATGTGAGGATTAGGGTATCATTATTATAGAGATAAGAAACTTTCTGAACTGAATTGTTGTGGCCACCTTGGATACACGACAACAACTCCGACCAATGTTGATTAAGTTGACACTTGACATACAAGCGATTAAATATAATCGGCACTCAAATTCTTACACAATTATATGACTAGAAGCTTTTATGGATCAATTGTCGATTAGTGCAAGCCAAGAAGCACAAGATGAGTTCAACAAGGGGAGGACGAAGAAGTAGATGTGGTAGAACTAAAAGAAATGGAGCTAAAATTGATAACATTGTAGGAAAGCTAGGACTAGTGCTGATAGATGACAAAGTGAGGTTAACGATTAAATACAGATGAACGATCCAAGAAGAGGCAAACGCAAACGAAAGTTTGAATGGAGGTAGTGACAACTGATTCCAAGAAACTCTGAGAAACTTTTAGATGACTCGGGCTTGAATGAAACTACTTCAGAATTACAATACAAATATGTATAATCTACCCGAAAATTAATAAATGAGTCTTATTCCCTATGATAAATGTTCCTTTTATGCGGAAGAATTCTTTTGCTGCAACTCAATTTAAAATTAAAAAAAACAGAGGCTTTCAGACTATAAAAGTTTGACCATATCTAGAATTTGTAGCTTAGGTTGAAAAAATGGTCCCGCATAAATTTAATGCATTGTCCGTTTCACAAAAGCCCATATAGTTTTCGCTGGATCATTTTCAGCATATGTGGCCCACAGCAATGTTAAGTTGTTAACCACTAGCCATGGAGAAGGATGGGTAGTAAATGTCTGTATAATTGACAGAATAAGGTTTACATGACCTCCATTATCCATTTTAAGAAGGGAAGGAGGTATGTTCTTCGTTTGTCTAAATATAGTGAGGTTCAACAGCACAAAAACATCACTAGTTACGATACTAGTATGCATCTTAAAAATTCACTTTCAACAATAAGTGTCCCTAATGATCTACCTTACCATGCATAGATATGCACCACCTCCCTTGTGGCCATCCATTTCTTTGACATTGGTACCATTATTATTAATGGTACTGAATAACCAGATTTGGTGAGATCAAAACGGGTAAGTGTTCTAGAAAGCACACTACCACCAATCAATTTTAAAGCTGTATCATTAAGGGGTTATAATAGTTCAAAACAATTCCATTTATAATTTATTTATATTACAAATTGAAGATGAACTTGCCGCTGTTATCAATAAGCTTCGAAGGATTCAATCTGCGAGAAGGTACAGAACTCAAGAGCCTCTGATAATCCGGAAGCAGAGACTGTGAAACAAGAAGAATATATTAGTGTATATAATACTGGATTTTCCATGATAAAGTGTAAGTGGTAAACACATCACAGTAAAATTTCAAGATAAAATGCAGCCAGATCTCCCCTAACAAATTTAGATTTACATTCGAAATAGGAAGGCAGAAGGTGTAGTAAAAACAATTCTAAGAATGGACAATCTACAAAGAAAGAGGAGTAAGGACTGCAAGTAACCTTTGGAATGGCAGCAGTGTTACGCAGCTCCTCTGTTTTTATCAACTTCATACCAGAAAAGAGTTCATAAATTAAACAGCCTGACAAAAAAGTTGCACGCTATCAAAGTCAATCATCACTAATGCTAATCATAACTATAATCAAAATTCTTGCAAAAAAAAACACAAAATATAATCAAAATATAACATGAACACTTAATGACAATTACTAAAAAGTAAGAACCATCATTATTACATATTCATAATGCCATTAATCTGATATCATTACATAAACCTATCCACTAGCACTCCTGTCAATGGTTTTCTGTAATTTGAAGCCTTGGATAAAGTCAACCACTTAGGATGCAGATCGGTAATTTTTCCTAAATAGGGACCAACTACGGAATAACCTCTACTCTAGTATGGATTCAATGATGACCAGTTTTATTCCCTATTTCTATTAAAGAATGAGCACAGGAGCCCATACAGTGCATCCTATTAGTGAACGCAAAATAGCTTTGGAAGTCTAGAACATCAGGAAAAGGGACAGAAGCAGTACCAAGCAAAAAAACTAGGGGATCAAGAAAAAAGATAAATTCTACACTCACCCAAACCCCACGAATCAATTGCCCATGGAGGTGATTTCCTAATAGCTGCCCAGTCCGATTTTAACAACTCCATGGACTTGTACTGTGGCCCAACAAGCCACTCGAATTGCTGCATTAAGCACGACAAAACGCAATTATTAAAATTGTTCAATAAAAAACTTACTACACAATAAAATATAGATAATATGGTATGGCCAACGAAATAACAAAAATGACAATCAAGTGAATTTAGTGAAATGGAGTATCTAGTATTAAAGAGATCTAAGTACCGATTAATTGAATATTAACTTCAAAACCATACAATAAGAATAGAATATAATGGCTCTGTGAAATATGTATTTATAAACAGAAGAGGAACTTTTCGATAGACAATATAAGGACAAGACAATGTTTGTCGACAATGAGTATTCAATTTTAAGACATAACAGTACAGATTTGCACTAAGAAGAAGTATATATAGCAGACAAAATTCTCATTTATCATGAGAACTGCAGAAGCAATGCACAAACACTTTAGTTATCAGCCAACTTCTGACAGGAAGCCCATTACGATAGCACAAATTGTAAGCCATTGATAGTACATATTTGTATTCGAAGAAGTACGTAAAGCAAACAAAACAATAACAAATCCAAAATTATTATTTATCATGAGAACTGCAGATGCAAAGCACAAACACAAAAACAAGTTTTATTTATCAGCCAACTTCTGACAAGAAGCCCATGCAGCAGAGGAGGAGGGGGGGGGGGGGGGGGGGGGAGTGAATCCCGGTATGCTTTATCCTTTGAATGGCATATATCAATATCAAATGCAAGGAAGCCTTCAAAATAAAAATCATACAAGTGTAGGATGTGTGATTGGTACTACCCACAGATTTGTCCCTCATCGTTGACTGGCCACGAGTGGACTTTCTTTGGATGAGAAAAGAGTCCTACTTGATTTGGTGAGCTTTCAAATTTTTCTACTGCACACAAGATTTGGGAGTAACCTCTCAGCAGTTCTAGATGCCATCGTTGAAGAATCTGCAGAGACTCACAGAGTGACTTTGGCGTTCCAGCTGGCATGTTTCTCTAATGCTCAAGAGATTTGGGAGTGCCTCCAGCAGCTCTTAAATTCGAGTCTCATGAATCCACGGAGAAAGCATTTGTTCCTTTATGGGGAAAAAAAACTATCCCCAAATAGCAAATGAAAAAATTGCAAGCTAATTGACTGCTAGTGGGAATTTATCTACTTACATGCTTTGTCCAATGATTCATCCAATTTCAAGAATAGGGCCTGTGATTGGTGCTACGCAGTATGAATCTATCTCTTCATCCATTGTTTTCAACACCAAGCGGACTTGGTTTGAATGAATCAGTCCTACTTGACAGGGTGTGGAGCCACATACGTACCTTCAGCTTGCATGCTTCTATACTGCCCAAGAGGTTTGGGAGTACCTCTCGGTACTTCTTGAAATCAAGACTCAGGAATCGATGGAGGGTGCCTCTGTTCTTCCTCAAACTACATCTACAGATTCTACACAAGGGCTACAATAGCAGTTCTACAGGTTAGAGGATCAGTCGACCTTCATAGGTGCAACAACAAATACTCTAGAATGTGTCCACTCTAGAATACTCAATATATGACTTCAGATTGCTCCATACTTGATATTTGCATTGCTTTATACTTGAATCAACCTTGGCAGGAACTTATCTACCAATAATCCATTGTGGCTCAATCACTTCCTCCACTGGTTAATGTTGCCGACTAACACTTCTAGACGTTTCACATGGTCCTCGTTTATCTCATAACTAGGTTTTTATTTGTCACATGGCCTTGGAATCTTGGATGTATGACTTCATTTTCCACTTCTTCTGTTTTGTGCAAGACTGCAAGATAGGTCAGGGAATTGGGAAAAAGTTATAGAGGGAAGCAGTGTTTTCAGAGGCGGGGGCATCAGGCGAGGCGTTTTGCCTGATGTGGGACGGGGCGTAAGCCCCACGAATTTTTTATTTTTTAATTTAAAAAATATATAGAAATAAAAAATATTATATAGATAGTGAAAATAGATTAAAAACAAACAAAATAAAAAAAATTATGAACAAACAAAGCATTTAAGCCTACAAAATTGGTTGATAAATCACAAATATATACAAAACGATAATAAAAATGAACTTATCATTGTCTTTCAATATCATTTAAGATCTAATTCTAAATTTCTAACCAAAATTCAAACTATCTACGTTTATATTCCATAGATGCTATCATTCTATACATGATATATAACCAATTTAAAACAACTTTAGTTCCCAAAAATGTCATAATCACCATCCAAGAGAGTAAGACGCATATAAAAGATCACACGGTAGCAATCAAATCATTTTTTTTCAACTATGCAGACAAACTCCAGTGGGGCGTAAGCCCAGGCCATTGGGGGCGTGCCTGGGCGTTCGGGGCATACGCCCCAGTGGTTCGGGTGTAAGCCCCACAAGAAAAAAGCCCCAGATTGAGCCGCCCCGGGCGTTTTAGGACCGCCCCACCCCAGAGCGTGCCCCGGGCGTACCCCGGGGCGAGTTTTTTAAAACACTCAGGGAAGTGACTGCGCCAGCTTAATCACGTTAATGCTTCTCTAGGGCATGTATTTTGTGGATCTTTCTTCTGTTCGCAACACATGTTTGGCACCACGGTACCACCGCCATAAACACAGGTCTGATCCCCAGTTCAGGTGTTTTATGCCTACACAAGATTTAATGCATCCTCTCTTCTCCCACAGGTTAGTTGCAGGTAGGAAAGTAGTTGTTCCGTTTCCTTTTCAATTAGTTAGTCTATTTGGTCCTTTTTTTTCAACTTAGTTAAGCATGACATTAGGGACCTGCACCGGCACCTCCTTTAGGTCGCTACCATTATTCTGAGTTTCCATTATGGTCATCCTAAGTTTTATTCAGGTATATCTCATGCATCAAATAGCTATGCCTATCCCAATACCCTAGCTTCTTCCACTTTCACTAATGCAGGTGAATCAAGAAGATCAATGGCTACTTGACGATCAGGCTCTGCCTTCACAGCTAGATACACGCTAAGGGATGCTGGAACAGGCAAGGATGTTGGCACTAATAGTAGGCTTAGTAGCTACAGGCACTCCCTGCTCGAGGGCACTGACAGCAACTAATGGTGATCGGTCTTGGTAGGATGCGTCAGTGGAACATTTTTTACTAAGATGTCATCGTTCTAGTAGATATTAATTAAAACCAAATTATGTCGATCTGATAGAGCATAAGAATATCTTTCAAGTTATTTGCTATCCTTCTCTCTCAAAGAAACCTTCCTCAATAATCTTAGTCCTCGTATTCATTAGCATATTGAAGTTTTTAAGATGAAGCATAACAATGGTCTCGAATGGTATTGTCCTCATTTTGGCTTTAGATACCAAGGACCTATAGGACAGAGGTTGTGATGACCTACAGGTATCTCTACCTCATTCATCATACTTATATTATCCTCTTAGGGAGGTCCTCAATTGAGCATATGTATTATGACTTCTGCTTATGGCCAACTTCTGACATTCAGTTATACGTGATTTGTGCTACTTCTCCTTGAGAGAAACAACACAGGTTTACGCATTTCCTAAGGTAGAGTCTCAACCAAAAGGGTTATTCAAAAAATTATCATCTAGATTGTCGATTATGTATTTCTCAAAAAAAAAAAAAAAACCTTACGTATCCTTAAGCATGTCATCGTGTTTGTTGGTTATACCTTTCTTTTCTCATTAGTCTTACTCTTCTAAGGCTGATTAAAATTAGGGGGACTTAGTCAAAGGTCTCTGACAAGAGATCAGTTTTGGCTAAAGAACAGCAACCCTGTGGAAGAAAATACTCCTCACTTCACTTTAAATTTTAATTTCATGCCATTCCTTTCTAAAACTAAACCGAACCCTAAACCTAATGATCTATAGGCCATTGTTGAACCCTAGACCTAGAAATCCTAAACCTAACCCTACACCTTAAGATCTATAGGCCATGCGATGAACCCAAGACCTAGAAATCATAAATCTAATCCTAAACCTAACCCCTCCGCCCCTCGTGGCTTCTCGTTCTCAGTGCTTGCCGCCGCCCGGCGAGTAGCTGCGAGCCGCTCCTCGCGCCCGCTTTGCTGCCACCACCTCCTCTACTCGTTCCCACCTCCGCCACCGCTGCTCGCGCCCGCCACGCCATTGTTGTTCTTGAGAGAGGAGAGAAAGGAGTCCAAGTGAGGGGGTTTTGGGGATTCAGTGAAAATTTTGATCCTTTACACCGAACCGATCCTTGGACCAGAGACCTTAGGCTAAACCCATCTTATGCCGGTCCTTTTCACCAAGCCGATCTGCTCTCAGGGACCATAGACTCATTACTCCTTAAAATTATCATGTTTCTTGACTCACCAGCTTGCTTCCTATTATTAATATAGCCTTTCCTTTATGGTTGTTGGAGGTGTTCACAAATGTCTAAAGTCCTCACTCTGAGTCATGTCCAACTAAACCTCTTTAGGTATTCTCCTCCACTTTTACTTGCCCATTGATCACCCAAGTTTATATTCACCGATATCCTATGCAGTCCTGGTCCTTTAGATGCATCTTCTAACTTGTCGGCTTGTTGCTCTCATTACACCATGTCACCCAACCCCCCCCCCCCCCCAAAAAAAAAAAAAAAAAACACCACACCACCACACACAAAAAAAAAACACCGAGCATGATATTGTTGCCTTCCTCACCACTATGGATACATAACACTCTTACTCTCTAGTCATGAATTTCTTACAAATATCCATTCAATCAAAAGGCACCAGTTATTGTAACACAACGCAGTATCACAATAGAATGACATAAATACTCTACACTCAAAAGCATTCTCAAACTCAATATTGTATTCCCCTTCCTATGGAGAAGGTTCTTGTAATTTGCTGAAAGTGAAGGAGGCACTCGTGTGGCTATTTTGACCACTCTAAGGCGTGTCTTGTTGTCATACATTAGATAAGTCCATGGCATTTTCTATGATGAGGCCTTCGCTTTGATTTCCAAAATAACGAGTGCTTGGAACATTATGTAGTCAAAGTTTTAAATGTTGATTTCGGTCAAAGAAAGGAAATTCATCATATTCCAATCAAGTGTTGCCGGAAATATTGTATTTTTAAGGAAAGATTTTAGTTGAAATTTGTCAGATTTCAGTCAAATTTTGATTGTTTTCGGGTAGATACCGATTATTTATGAAAACAAAAAATCAAAATGGAGAAAAAAGATGGAACTTTTCATTGAAAATGTTGGAATCTATAGTGAGATGGTACAGGAAAAAAAAAAAGGACAGATTGTCAGTTTTCAATCAAACACTGGTCATTTCAACCAATATATCATTATGTCAAACCAAAATTGGTACTATCTAAATTTCGTACAATTTCAATATTGGATCCTCAAAAAAAGACATATTTATGTGATATCACAGAAAATCTGTCGACATTTGATTTCACGATTACAGCAACTCAATGATGATTGATGGATTCTTCATTAGTTGGATGGGAGGAATGTCTTTCTTCACGGGAGTTTCATTGAAGAGATTTATATGCAACCTTACCTTGGTTGTAATGTTCTCCTTAGATTGACCAGTGTACAACTCTCCTTAGCTTGAACATCGCCTTCGTAGTACTATATACAATTACAAGGTCAAACATGTGCCTTATTATTGGGCCATCTTTTACACCGGATTTGTGAAGCATTTCATTGACTATGATTTGTTTCCTTCATGTTCCTTTTGTATCACCATAACGCTTATATTGCACATTTGATGATTATATATTAATGGAGATGATATCACCTCCATTGTTGAAATAAGGGAAGGGAACATCCTCAACAACATTTCGAGATGAAGTATCTCCGCCATTTATCCAACTTTTTAGGCCTTGCAGCAGACTTCTCCTTTAGAAGGTATTTGTTTTAGAAAAAAAATCCCTCTAATTTGATTCGTTGAACCTACCTCATCGATGCACACCATGTTCATGTTAATGGAGCTTAACCAAAAGCTTTGTCCTACGTAAGGTCACCTTTGCACGATCTACAAATTTCCAAGCAGCTTGTTCGTAGTCTAAATTTTTGTACTAGTTACTTCGATTTTGTGCCTTATGTGGCGGTCCTTTGCTTTCTTCCATACTTGAGCGCACAATTACCCATTCTCCTTTCCTTTTCTCATCCACACTGAAACATTGGCATAATGTTATTTGATTGGGTCAGCGGCTCAGTGATCCTCATGTTATCGATAATCAATGGATTCTAGATTATTCTACATCTTCTTAGTCTTACTCTTAGGTAATGCATTGATGTCTTGGAAAAGAAATAAGGATGTTATTAATAATTCCTATAACAAGGCCAAGTACGTTGCAATGTTTAAGACTTTCAATGTGGTTATTCATCTTGGATGTCTATTTCAGGATCTTGATATCCATATCACTCTTCAATTATTGGATATAATTGCAAAACCTTGAAGATTTACTGCAATCTCGTTTTTCAAAAATGACAAAGCAAATAGAGATTCAGTTCATTCATCAGCACTACTTTGATGCTTCTATTTCCCTTCCTTACATCTCATCCTCGGACCAACTTGCAAATTTCTTAATGAAGACGCCATGCTCCGGAGAGGCATCATACTTTGCCAAACTCGTTTGCATGACCACCTTCAGTTTGAAGGAGAGAGAGCGGTATCAGAGTAATGGATATATAGATGTGAATGCATTCTTTTTTTATGTGATGGATATATAGATGTGAATGCATTCTTTTCTTTATGTGATGCTCACCATGTAGGTGTCCACACCTCCATATATATTTGTATATATCTTTCATGGGGTTGCAACTTTGTACCACCAAGAATGACTAAGGACCCAAGGAGAAATCTGCAAGCAAATGTAAGAGAGGCATAAACGGTTGAATAAAAGCTGACTGGAGGACTTTTTGACGAGCTTCATGATCCTAAAGTAGAAAGACGTGTAATGCTAAAATAGTGCTCATAAAACTTCTGAAATGCTTACTGAACAACTGAAGAATCCCATAAAATCTTTTTAAGTTATACTTGAACTTTTGAAACTTAACAGTCAGCGCAATCATTCCGAAACTTTTGAAACTTAACAGTCTGCGCAATCATTCCGAAACTTTTCCAGTTCTGAAATATTTATAATCTTCTACTGTGAACAAAGTCATGCTGAACTGAAATGATACCTCACCATGTTAAAGAGTTAAAAATAACAATCTTGAACAAATCCTATTCCAGGTTACTATTTGCAAAGATTATTTGAACAGGCTGAACCCAAATTCTCAAAAGCCAGGCTGAAACACATTAGTATCTATGCAATCAGAGGTTAGAGAAATGCAGGAAACAGTGAGACTCCAACATACAAATTACCAGCAGAGGGCTGTTAGAAGTTTCATTATTTCCATCAAACTCTGAAAGCACATCGAACGCATGCAGCTTCCAGTCCAATGTTTGAGTCACGACAACACTAGCCAAGCAAACATTACCATGAACCTGAAATTGTAGGGTATAATCAGAACAAGAGTAGGCACAAAAGACCACTAGATATTTTAATACAAGATTTCATTCGGCAACCAAACAAGGATATAATATTTCACCAACAAAATAGTCAATAAAAACAAGCTGCAATGGGCTCGGGAAGTTTTATCACTATAAGATGGTATCTACATATGACAAAGAGGTACATGTAAGGCAGTGAACAATCCCATCTCCCCATTCCCACCAATAATTTCAATGTTAAAGAAAATTATGTGTATAAAAATGAGGGAGGCATAAGGCTATATTTCCAACCTCACACATATATAATCAAAATGTTTTTCTCTTTACATGATTTATCTTACAATTAAATCATTTCTGAAACCCTATTGTGGTCTTCTTATGATATAAAGACAAGCATGCATTTATTTGTATTATAAACCTACCGAGATCAACATTTTCTCAAGTCTGAGCTGTCTTGATTTTTACACTCAAAAAAGAAAGGTGTTACGGCAACTCTGATATAGAAAAAGAAATAATCCCCAGTTAAATGAAATATGTATTTCTTTGGTAAAAATCGCCATAAAGATAACCAACCACCCATATCCCCACAATATGGGTGGGATCTATGAATCCTTCTTTGCCATTCATCTACTAAACTACAACCATTGTCCACGAAATCTTTCCCTTATCCTTCTTGCTATATGCATTCAGCTTTTATTTGGTCTTCCTGCCCTCTTTCAATACACTACGTCAAATAATTCATGAAATCCTTCCAGAGGCCTTCTTCAAACGAAAATAAACAAAACCATAACCAACATGCATTACCTAAAAACAAGTTGGGATCGACTTTGTGATGCAGAACAGGCCCAAAGATTTAGACGATAACTAGATGCATCGCACCTCTCTACATGTGAAAGAACAAGGAGTCTCACCATGCTATTGGACAACGACTTGAAGGCATATGCCAACAAGAATTAAATAATTCAAGTCATTTAGTCCTTTGTTTGAGTAAGAATACGTGTAGTCAAGGCATCGCCTAGGCGTTTTGGAGCTGCAACCGCCTAGGCAGTGGCTAGGCGAGCGGTGGAGTCTAGGCGGCCACCTAGGCGACCGCCTGGGCGCCTAGACGCTAGGCTATAGGCGTCGCCTAGGCGCCTACTTTAATAATTGGTTTTTTTTGGATTTTTTTAAATTAGTCAGATTCATATTGAGTTTTCTTGGCTCCCATTTGGTTTTATAGGGTCTATGTTGCTTTATAGATGGCCAACGCCATGCCATCATTAATGGAAAAAAACTATTGTCTTATGTTCTCAGGGTTTGAAGAGGAAAAAGACGAAAGAGGCATATAAGGATGATTCATATAAGAGTGACAATGATGTAGATTGTGATTTAGATAAGTAATTTTAATTTTTTTTTTTTTGGATACGTATATTTGAAATGTTCCAAAAAATAATAGATTACCCAATATGGTTATGTTTATGCTTATGATATTTGCTTGAATTTATGGTTATGATAGGGTTATATCTCTCTTGCTGATATGTGATTCATATTTGTTGCAATATATAATCATTGTGGTTGACGTGTGATTCCTATTTGCTGCAATAACAATGGTCTTATAGCTTACCATACGTTCTGGATCATGCCCATTATCAAATATTATTATTTTGACCATATCTATCTCTAGAAATTAAATTTTAATATGCATAAAACCATAAATTACTTATGTATATATGTTACTTATATTTATTTAATATATTTAATTTTTATCACCTACGCCTCGCCTAGGCACCGCCTCGCCTAGGCAGGTCAAATCGCGTAGGCATCGCCTTGATGCCTTGACTACACTGGTAGCAACTAGACTATGTTGAGCTTTCATAGTTCTTAGGTAAACATTGAATAAACTGACATCATTCTATGGACTTTCTACCTGACAAAATCTAACCCCAATTTTCCATCAACTATAACCCTTTACTCGATCAAATAAGCCAACTCAAATTCAATATGTTAAACAAAGGATAAAAAACTTCACCCAAAAAAAAAAAAGAATCTTGAGCACCCTACCAAGCAATTTCTGTCAAAAAATGACTCTTAGAAAAACAATCCTTATTGAAGTTATAGATTCGGATTTCCAATAAACCCTATATGGAACAATGTCTAAGGCACTCTTGAATAACCCTAATAACTAGGACTCCCTCAATACAAGATATAATTGAAATAGAACTTTATCAATAATAGACTATAGCATTACCCAACAGTCCCTTTTTGCATGGCCTATACTTTTTCTAATTTCCAAGTCCTCACACTATTAGAAATATTAAGATAATGCTCACTGTTCTAAAAGGCGGTCCGGGCGGCCGCCTAGGCGTTTTAGGGGGTTGGCCGCTCCGTTTCAGCATTATGCGGCACTGCAGGCGGGTTGAACAAAGACGGGCGCCTAGGCGGGATCCGACCCGCCTAGGCAGGTAAAAGGCGGGCGCCTAGGTGGGTCTCACTCGTCATCGTCTTATCTACTAATCAAGGGAATTTCTAAGATTAATAGTGTATACAAAAAACAATATGATACTTTAAAATAGAGAAACTATATTATAGTCAAATTTTTAGAAGTTCATACATGTCAATGCTAGACGGAGTTACATCATTCTCCATGATGGATATTTATCATTACATTTTAATTGTGGTTAGGGCTGGCAATGGGTCGGGTTCAAGTCGAACCCTACCCCAATCCATATTTATACCCATTCGGGTATGGCATGGTCCATACCCGATCCATACCCATTCGAGTATATAGGGTCCATATCGGATCCATACCCATTCGGGTTTTGGCTCGGGTCTCAGTAATGAATTGGGTTGAAAATTTCTCTTTATCCATCGTATGCAATTGCTCGAGGAAAAAAAAAATTCAATGTATTGTGATAAAATGTTTAAGAAGCTCTTACGATTTCTTACTATATTGGTTCTTGTATGGTATGAGTTTGGATAGAATTTAGATAATATATGATTGGTTGTAATTTGGGTACATCACAATAAAGTTGGAGTACAATTGTATTATCTAGTATACTCAAGTTAGAGGGACAATCGGGTATAGGTATTGAGGTAACCATACTGAAATACTCCTACCCACCCAATCCCCTCCTCCCTTTTCATAAAACTTTTATATTCAGATCGGTTGTTTTGATGTTTACATATGTAAAACTTTCTATTATTGTTTTTTTATATAGAATTATGAATTTATATATATATATATATATATATATATATATATATAATATATTTTATATAGGTGGGCACCCGCCTTTTCCTCCGGGCGCCCGCCTAGTCGTCCACCTTCCGTCTTGAAACCACTTGACCGCCCGCCTTCCGCCTTCCGTTTTTTAAAACATTGATAATGCTCAAACACCTGACTAGTATGTGTATGACAAATAGAAAGGGATATTGAAAATTGGTATGCCTATAGCTCAATTGGCTACTTTAAACTCCAATCTCAGGAGGAACCTATAGTGAATAAAATGACTCATATCACTTATGAGATGAAATCTTTATGGGCCCAAAACTAGTATTTCAACTTGGAGGCCTTTCACTTTAACATTAACAAGTAAAAAAGTATTAAGATGATAAAAACAAAATTTAAGGGCTTGAGGACTAGTGATTAAAACCCTAATTCCACTCACAATTTTGTGAGTCTATTGAATAATCCAAAATTATCATATTTAAACCGCCATCACCTTATTATTCCTTCTGATTCATTTCTATCGGTTATAACCATTGTCAGTATGATATAGGCGCCCGGAGATAGCTAGGCCCTAGTGCGCCCAGGCGCACCTCACTAAGCGACGGCCTATGCGCACCTAAGCGCACTAGGCGCACCTAGGCTAGGCGCACGCCTAGTTTTAGGCAATGATTTCTGTTTTTTTTTTTTTAGTAAAACCCAACCCGCCTCATCTTCTTTGTTTATTTTGTTGTTGTACACATGTTTATACTATGTGTTCATTGTATTGCATGCATTTGATTAGAATTTGTTCAATTTTATGTTAGCAAATGTTTGTATTTTATTTGTTCCTTTTGTTGTTTACTTGTTTATATTATGTATGTGTCATTGTGTTGCATGCATTTGACTATAATATGTTCAATTTCGTGTTAGTAAGGTGTTATATTACTTCCTATTACATATATACCTGCAAATATAGACTATACATATATACCCGTGCCTGGAGAATGCCTATGCACATAAGGTCACGCCTATGTACATAAGGCTACGCCCCCTAGGCTCCCTCCGAGCGCCTAGCCTCGCCTTTTGACGCCTTGACAACTATGATCATGATTTAAAAATGACCCATTTGTCGATTAAACAACATAGATGCAGAATTTTATAATTGTACACATGGTTAAGCTTTTCAATTGTCATATATACAACAATAAATCATGAACCACTCCCATTCATAGGTACTCTCTTTGTCCTTGTCTCTCTCAAAGTCTCAACCGCATAGAAAGAGAATCCAATGAGGGACAGGTAACCATAGAAAAACCGTATCGAATCCTAAATATAGTAACTCATGAAGCAAATTCTGACCGTCCAACCATATTTGATCACCTCTTCCTTCTATCCTTGATATCCTTTTCTTCCATTGAGTAAATTAGAAAGTGATCGGGAAGTACATTAGGACGTACAAAGAGATGGGGTTAACTCCTAGTGATGAAACTGCACGAGTAATGTGGTAAGGACGATCACATGGAGACTAGACATGCCATCCTACGGAAGGAAGCTCAAGAGGAAGAAGACCTCGCTCAAATACTATTCAAATATTTAAACATATAACTTCCAATTCTCATTAAATATTATTTAAATGTCACTAATAACCAAAGAAAATTAACTTCAAACATCTAGGTCTTCATTGCATTGCATCAAAATCAGTATTTGTTGCACCCAATTGAAAACCAAATAATAAAAAAGCCAACTCTCCCTGAGAAAAAAATAAATGATAATCACGATAAACCCCTAAATAGCTATCCCCGTTTCAAACAAACAATATTTTAATTATGCCTACTCATTTTCAAACACCCCAATCCGCCCGATCATCAAATTGGATGATTCGTGATCCAAAAATTTGATTAAGATGAGCTATTGAATTTTTTGAAGGGTGTTTCATGAGAAGTGTTCTTTTATGTAAGCTACGTTTAGACTCCTATTCACAGATTAACTTAAGAAATCCTCGGTGGGATAATACGGTTGCTTACAGCCGAAGCCACAACTACAAGGCCTATGTATTCTTATTGTAAAGAAGTTACTCACATGGACTTTTAAAAAATTATAAGTTGCCATTCAAAATATAGGAAGTTTGTAACAATTGGGCCTTTTTTGGGGATTCCATGTACTAACTACTTCATGATCTGGCATATACTAAATAGAACTCCATTCTTGACTCTACGATACTTTTGACGAAGGTGTCTTGTTTGTTTCTCTTCTTCCATTTGCACTTCTTCCTTTTTTACTTGTTCCATGCTATGATTTATCCGTGTGTTTTATAACTTACCATTTAATTTCTATATTGTGGATGTGTCTCTCCAGCATAAACTATCAATATTAACATGAAATTTCTCAGATTGAGCATGAATTGGATGCCAACTGACACCAAGATGTAATGGGTTGCTGGAACATAAAGTCGTACAAGATCATGTATCCAACAATGGTTTCAGTAGAGATTGACCATATAAACAAATATGAAGTGAATTAATGAAAAACTTAATAGTGAACATGATTGAGATGAAATTCAAAAATCTTAAGTCTGAAAGTACATACAAGTTTGCAATCATTGTTCAAAAAGCTCACGGCTTTAGATATCTGATGCATTCCCCATGCGAAATACTCATCTCTGCGATAGAAAGGCATCTATAACAAAATTAGATTACTCTTGAAAGATAAACAGCATTCGAAACTAATTTTATCTACTACAAGAAATCATGAAGTGACCAATTCAACTACTACTTTCAACAAATATTTGCAAACTTAGAATCACACAATTATAATCACAATGCCAAATTAAATTTCTGGGTGCCCGCAAAGTCACGAGCTTGACCTTCACGCAAAGACGCTTGAGGACAGGCATGAGCAGAACGTGACGAGCGGCAATGTGGCACGAGAAACAAAGGGAGCTCACCCACGATGGCATCAGCAAGGAGCCCATCCATAATGATGTAAGCGTGATGGAAGGCTAGGAATATCAGGCAAGTACATTGAGCATTTGCATGTTGCCACCTGACACGCCGCTTGTCCTCTATCGCACCACCAATCAGCTGATGCACCGCCTGACACCAAATCTGCGTTACGTGACAACCTTGTCACATTCCCCACCGAGAACTTCCGCTTTGCAGGGAGGAGGTGAGAGGTGTGTGTTTCTGGAGCACAGAACCTCTGATGCCTAAGTCAAGTAGTCAACATCGTTGTAGTGGAGAGGGTGAGAGAGTAGCATTGGAGAGAGTTAGGGTGGTGAGGATTCACTGGGTTTCAACTTCTTGAAACGTACCCCGAGTGGGCTTTTATAGAAGCTCGAGGGATGCAGGCGTCGACACATGTCCGACCACGTGACTGACTGGTTTGGGCAAACATCGACTTCCTCTCTTTGACAAACCAACGACTATTCGGGAGTCAAAAGCGTTGTGCACAGAGGTGACAGGTTCTCCAGGGAATCTTCACGTATCATTGCCGAATTTGTGTAGGAAATTTGCAGGTCATCGCCTCAGGCTCAGTTCCCCGACAACAGAAAAGAAGACCAAAGCGTACAGTGGTAGCTCCCCTCCTGTGAGTCACCTTTTGATAGGTGTTAATCGACTTTATCCCGAACATAATTGGTGTCTTCTGTGGGATTCAAACCCACAATCACATGGTGAAAATGGCTCGCAACTCGAGTCAAACTGGAGCTGATGTAGCCACCGAAGGCGACAAACCTTATGTTGCAGAATCCTCTCATGAAGGAGCCAGATGCGGAGCTCCGCCCGCCCAAGGAAGGACTCGTGCACCACGCCGAGGTAGAGCTCGCGCCACCCCAAACACTCTCATTAGTCCGAGGGTGGGTCTGAGTGAACCTTTCCTCCGAGATATGCGCGTCAGATAACATGCCATCATGAAAAGGCTTGGCCGCCTTCGCAAAGCTTATGAGGCCGAATTGATGATTTATCTCTATTTATCTCCATCGCTACAAATCTGGTTCCCCTAGGACTCCTTAAATTGCCTTCTTTAGTTCAACCATATTTGATGATTTATCTCCATTTAATTTCCAAGCTCATCATATTTTTATTAAAATTTCTCCAATAGCTAATAGGCACCCAAAACTGGACCCAAAAGTCGCATCCATATACTAGCTTGCTCAAACTATGGAAAAATCCAAAACACCCCAAAAATTAAAACCAAAGCCTAGAACAAATAAAGTTTAAAAAGAAAAAAACTAAACACAAAACGATGAACTTTAGATTGAAATTCAAGATTTTAAAACAATAACTGGAAAACCATTTGGACTCTAATTTTGCTCCTGCATCAATCTCCCAAAGTTGGAGAGTCCTCGCCCACATCGAGAAGTGTGGAAAGTATTCTTCATAGATCTATGGATTTGTAATCTAAGAGTTTCATGAAGGTCTTCCTAGCCACTTGATCAAAAATTGTCGATAAAGTATGCCCTTTCCTCTCCTGGACACTTTTTCCCGGATATCGGCTATACGATCAACTAATCCCTCCAAGGGACCATGACAAACCACAGGAGTCTTCTTCTGCTACTTTCGCTTCTAATTGTGTGATGGCTTTGTCAATTTGCTTGCAACATGAAGATCATCAATCTTTAGTACTTGGGGCTAACTCCGTCAACAATACAAATGTAAAAATCCAAAGTTGGTCCAAATCACTTGATAATTAATTGCATTTTTGCGGCCCTCTCGGAAAAATGAATCAATACCTCCAATGGAAAGGGATTGATATTCACTCAGCTCATCATGAAATGTGGCGAAGATAGGTACAATGTCCACAAATTCTGTATGACAAGCTAGTGGTTCGGTAGGATGATAAAAAATTGAATTTGGCGATTTTGAAATTAGTAGCATCGTCCTTCTTCTAGGGATGTAGGGGTGATCATTTTTCATCCTTTCCTCGAGGAATAAGTATTTGATCTTGCTTACCACCTTCTATGAGAGCTATGAAGTAAGAAGATCCAATTCCTCTATCTCTATGTCTCTTGGCTAAGGTCGTTATTAGCTAGGTGAGCAGGAGTTCAAATCCTTAACTTGAAGCTCCTTGCTGAGTTGCTAGCTTTAAATAAGGAGAGGGAGAATCAGCCTCTCCTTCACTCGATCGATTGAATATGCTACCTCTACTAAAGCTACTGGCAAGCCTTCTTTGTCTCTTTTTTTTCATTGAGGGAGAATTGGTCATCTACCACAACGAATTCTTCTAGTAGGAGGGTCATTCCTAGCCTCTGCAAAGGTTTGCAAGAGCATCTTCGTGAGCATGCATGACTGATTGTTGGTACCAATGGGAATTCTGAGGCTTTCCTTAATGAGGACTCTTCCGTAATTGTATAGTTGAGTGTCCCTAGTGTGAGTAGTGGAACGTACGATGGGTGCCTAAGATGACTTACCAAATTAGTCTTTGATGTGAAGTGTATGGATTTCCTTGGTAGTGGTTGGTGAGTACGACCGAGTAGAAGGATCAATAGTCAGTCTGGAAGGGATAAGGTACCAGAAGGTCTCACCCTCTGCTTGTCGAGAGATTTTTGCCTTCAATAGTGTTCCGATAGATAGGAACAGATTTGAAAAAATATCGATAACTATAAGATAAAGTAATAGAATGGAAGAGTCCATTAGATAAACAACTATAGATTTTAAGCCATCTCAGGTGATGAATCAACAACTTGAAGTGCTTTTCTTGTGTATTTTTTATGAACCAGTATTTCAACCCTTCCTTTTTCTATGGTTATCCTGAATCCGAATCAAGTTAAGTTGACCTGGAATCGGTATACCAACTACCAAGTAAAGACAATTTCAAGTGTTGCTTTAAGAAAAAGACGTCTCATTTTTACTTGAAAATGTAAAGTTATTCCTCTCCCCTTGCCAAAGGTTCCAAACTTCCAATGTCTCTGGAGACCATCATTTTCAATTATGGGACAGCCAAAAGCTAAGGTACTTGACTTATGTTCCTATAGTAAGAGGCTCTGCTCTGGATGTAGCTCATATTACGTTCAGAGCATTGACCCGGGGAGTGGCATCTGTTGGGGATATTTTTCGCTGGTCCGAGCGGTCTGCCTGCAAGACAAAGAAAAACGTAAGAACGGCTGGCTCCCTTAGGAGCGCAGACCCTCCGACGCTCAAGTCAGTACAGGAATCAACAGTGGAGAGCTGTAGTAGACGGAAGTGGTCGGGATGAGGGTTTTCAACCTGTACTTTGGAGCCGGGGGTGGTACCTTTATAGCCTTTTGCGACCTATCGGGACGCAACACCTGGCCGCTTCTTCCGGCACCTTCTAGACCCCCACGTTTTGGCCCACATGGGTCCCTGACAATCTTTGGGAATCGGGCCTCTGGCAGCCTTTGTCGCCTAGCTCGCCAGGCGGTGGAGTGGGGGAGAGTACCTGTCTTGTCGCTGCCAGGTGGATCTTCTGGAATGTTCAAGTCTGGGAGGTCTCAAACCGACTCGGGAGGGCTTCCGTGGACTACAATCGTCCACGTAGCTTTAGAGGGGTTTCGACACCTGACAGCCTTTAAGCCGCTTTACTGGGGGCGACCTTAGGGAGGAAGCAAGGGCGAGCTCGCCCTTGATGCTCTGTCTTCTCCATTTTTGTCAAGAGTCGAGCTCTTAGGAGGGCGACCTCTTCGACAATGGGTTTGGGTGATCCGCCATCTTCTCCCTATTGACAAGAGTCGGGCTCCGGAGAGGGCAACCTCTTCGACAACGGGAGCAGCCGGGCAATCTCTTTGAGCGTTCTACCGGTGTTCATTGATACCATTTAAAGTTTCCTCTTCAGCAAAAATTCCTGCGCGAGCTGGGGGCGAGCACCTTCACGAGCTGGGAGGCGAGCTCCTTCGCGAGCTGGGGGTGAGCTCCTTCGCGAGCTGGGGGCGAGCTCCTGAGCGAGCTGGGTGCGAGCTCCTGTGCGAGCTGGGGGGGCGAGCTCCTGCGCGAGCTGGGGGCGAGCTCCTTCGCGAGCTGGTGGGCGAGCTCCTGTGCGAGCTGGAGGCGAGCTTCTGTGCGAGCAGGGTGCGAGCTCCTGTGTGAGCTGGGGGGGAGCTCCTTCGCGAGCTGGTGGGCGAGCTCCTGTGCGAGTTGGAGGCGAGCTTCTGCGTGAGCAGGGTGCGAGCTCCTGTGTAAGCTGGGGGCGAGCTCCTGAGCGAGCTGGGTGCAAGCTCCTGTGCGAGCTGGGGGCGTGCTCCTGTGCATTCAGGTACAAGGTGACCATACAGTCCAATGTGGATCTCGCTCCCAATAGCCGTTCGATCGAGCCCATAGGGACCTCTTGTTATTCACAACCAGCTTCGGGTGTAGCTTCGAGGCGGTGGAGCGGACTGAGGGTTCCAACTCCTGGACGGGCTCCTGTGCGAGCTCCACCTTAAGTGTGTCTGATACAATATTGTCCAAGATATGGGGTTTCAGCTACCCCCAACATTACCCCCTCCTGAGGGAGCGATCAAGGAAACTTGGCGTTTGCTCAGGAGTCTTAACAGGTGTGCCCTGAGCAGGCTGTAACTTTCGCAGCCGCCTCCTTCTCACTGCTCTTTCTACTGACGCTAACCTTGATACGGGGGATCGGGCTATGGGCGAGCTTCTATACCCGAGCGATCTCTCCTTAGTGAGACCTCGAGGACAATGTTGTTGCATCAATTGCTAGGCGGGCTGCGGGCATCCGTCGCGAGCTGTCTCCTTCCGGTGCGAGCTGGCTACACGCGGTCTGGGCTTGCTTCGCTCGAGCTACCGGCGTCTGCCCCAGGCGTCCTCGTGGCTCGCCCTCTGGAGAAAACGAAGAATGGGCACGGTCCACCCACCGGGCGACACGCCGGCTGAGACTTGATTAACGTCGGGCTCTATCAGTTGAAGCCGAGACTAACTTTGGACCTCAATGAAAATCTGGCGAGCTTCCGATCCTCCGAGCAGGGAGGCGGCATTTGCCAAGGCATCAGCCCGCCTATTATCGGCCCGTGGAATTTGTTTGAAGGAGATTTTTTCGTATTCCGCGGCCTTGCATTTCACCAGGTCCACGTAGACCGCCATTCGTGTATCCCGAGAAGCGTAATCTCTGTTGATTTGGCAAACGATTAACTGGGAGTCGCTAAAGACTTTTAATCGTTTGGCGCCTACTTCTTGGGCGAGCTCTAGTCCGGCTAACAGTGCCTCGTATTCTGCTCCGTTGTTGGTGGCAGCGAAATTCAGTCGGACTGATTTCTCAAGGAGTACCGTCTGGGCGATCAGCGCGACCCCGATCCCAGCTCCCAAAGCGTTAGAGGAACCATCGACGAATAGTTCCCAATCCACTATTTCTGAATGTTTTGCTCGAGGAAGCTCGCCTTGATCGCCCAAGAACCTCGCCTTCCCGGGGTGTACCTCAGTTGGCTCATCCTCTTGGTACTGGACCGGTTCTTCTATGGGGAAGTCCGCCAAGAAATCAGCAAGAGCCTGCCCTTTGACAACAACTCGAGGGACATACTCCAGACCATAGGCGGCGAGCTCGGCGGACCATCGATAGAGCCTTCCGGCTACCGAGGGCCTAGAAAGCGCGCTCTTCAAAGGGTGCTCTGTGATGACCTTGACGGTATGCGCCGAGAAGTAGGGGTGGAGCTTTCTTGCGGTAAGGACCAAGGCCAATGCGACCTTCTCGATTGGTCGATACCGGAGCTCGGTGGGAAACATTGTATGGCTCACAAAGTAGACATGCCGCTCTACCTTTGCTTCTTCCACTACGAGGACCCCGCTTACCGCACTCTCGGTAACCGCAAGATACACGCCCAGCTCGGCGCCATCCTTTGGTGCCGCCAGAATTGGCGGGCTCGCCAAATAGTTCTTGATTTTCTGGAAAGCGAGC
The DNA here is from genome assembly GCA_947650365.1 of Chamaelirium japonicum. Classification (NCBI taxonomy): domain Eukaryota; kingdom Viridiplantae; phylum Streptophyta; class Magnoliopsida; order Liliales; family Melanthiaceae; genus Chamaelirium; species Chamaelirium japonicum. Next base: position 64,722,529 of record OX393552.1, read on the forward strand.
TCGCACTTTTCATCCCAGCAGAGGCTTGCTCCTTTTCGAAGCAGCTCGAAAAGAGGTCGACAATTGTCCGAAGACTTGGAAATGAATCGATTTAGCGCGGCGATTCGTCCACTCAACCTCTGAACCTCCTGCCTCGTTCGTGGTGCGGGCATTTCGACGAGTGCTCGGATTTGCCCAGGGTCGGCCTCGATCCCCCTGTGGGTGACCAGGTACCCTAGGAATTACCCGGAGGTCACTCCGAATGCGCACTTAGCCGGGTTTAGCCTCATTTGGAATTTTCTCAAAACTTCAAAGACTTCGCGGAGATCGGCAACATGCCCCTTTCGCTCTCGACTCTTTACCAGGAGGTCGTCTACATAAACTTCAACATTCCTGCCGATCTGATCTTTAAACATTTGAGTGACTAACCTTTGGTAGGTCGCTCCCGCGTTTTTGAGTCCAAATGGCATAACCCAGTAGCAGAAAAGCTTCTGGTACCCCGCTCCAGAATAGAAGGCGGTCTTCTCCTGATCGTCAACGTAGAGAGGTATCTGATTATATCCAGAGTACCCGTCCATGAATGACAAAGCCTGAAACCCGACAACCGCGTCTACCAGCGCGCCGATTCGCGGGAGAGGAAATCCGTCCTTCGGGCACGCCTTGTTGAGGTCGGAGAAATCGATACATACTCTGACCGCTCCGCTTTTCTTCGGGACCGCCACAATGTTTGAGATCCACTCAGGGAAGTGTGCCTCTCGAATAAACCCAGCTCGCTCCAGCTTCTCTATTTCTGCAGCCACAGCGGCGGACTTTGCAGCTGGTATATGCCGAGCCTTTTGCTTGACTGGTGGAAAGTCTTGCAAGGTGTGCAGACGATGGCAGGCGACCTCTGGGTCAATCCCTGGCATATCTGCAAAGCTCCAAGCGAAAACATCGCGGTATTCCTTGAGTAGGCTGGTTATGGCTAGAACCTCGCCTTCGGTCAGCGAGGTCCCAAGATTGACGATCCTTGGCCCTCCTTCACCACCGATGTCAAGTTCTTGCAGTGGCTCGGCAACGGGGAAACCTCCTCTCTGGGATCCTGACAAGCGACCTTCCTCCTCCAACTTAGGACCCACTCCGCTCCCACCCGGGGGTGGAGTAGGGGATTTAAGCGAGGAGGCCCCTCTTGGGCTTCGAGGGAGCTCGCTCGTGGTGGGCGTTAATTGCTAGGAGGGCGTCAGCCTCTTGGCCTCGGCGGCTTCCACATCCATGAGATGAAGGACGTCCTGCTCGCATCTGGTAGCAGCGACTTGATCTCCTCGAATTACTACGACCCCGCCAGCCGTGGGGAATTTGAGGGTCTGGTGATTAGGTGACGACACCGCTTTCATTTGCCTCAACCAAGGTTGCCCTAGGATGGCATTGAAGGCAGACTGCCCGTCAACCACTGCAAAGCGGACTTGACGGACCTCCGGGCCCGCTGTTACGGTGAGGGTTATCTCCCCTACAACCTTAGCGACCTCGCCGGTGAAACCGCTGAGTGAGCCCGTCGAGGGAGACAAATCAATTTGTCTCAACCCCATTCGCTGGAAGGCCAACAAGAACAGAATGTCCACGGCACTCCCTGGGTCCACCAGAACCCGCCTTACCTCGATGTTAGCCATCATAAGACGTATGACAAGGGGATCATTGTGGGGGGTAACAACCCCAGCCATGTCGTCCTCCGAGAACCAGATGAAATCGCGAGCTTCTACCCTTGGCGTTTGGAGTAAGACAGGGGTTAGAGAAACGGAATATACCTTTTGAGCTCGCTCTATCTCTCTAACCTGCCGGCGAACCTCATTGCTGGATCTTGGGCTGTTTAGACGCCCGCTGATAGTGTGGCAGACCGCCGGTCCACCCGGAGGAGGTGGAGGCAAAGCGGGCTCAGTGGGTCCTGGGCGATCTCCTTCTCGAGGGGCTCGCGCCGGGATCACCTCGAATCTCCTCGGGGGCGAGATGAATTGATCCAAATGGCCTAGGGCAACCAAATCTTCCAGGTGGTTTTTCAGAGCTCGGCATCTATTAGTATGATGTTCGGGGCTCCGATGGAACGCGCATCGTCGGATATTGTCGGTAGAGCCGGGCTCTCCGACCTGGAGGGGCGGTGGATACTGAACGAAAGGTTCGTTCTGGATCTGGTGCAAAATTTGCCCTGGGGAATGGGTCAAGACCGTGAAATCTCGCTCTCCGGGCCCGGGAGGTAGGCGCCAGTTCGTCGGCCTTCCCGTGACCACTACGGGAATTTCCACGGGCTGCAAGGCGGGAGCAGCAGGTGGATCGGGTAATGGCACCGACGGGGGTATATCCCGCCGCTCAACAGCTTTGACGACGAGAGGTCGTAAAACTGGAGCAGGTCGCTGCTCTACCGCCTTGCCTTTCCGGTCGAGCACCACATCTTCGAGCTTGATGTGCTGCTGGACGAGGGCGAAAAGCTCAACCATTGTGCGAGGGTCCTTTATAACCAGCGCGTCATAGAGCTTGCCTCCCTCAGGAAGGGCATTCTGGAAAGCGTTTACCGCCATGCGATCTTAGCCGACCGCGTCCTCCAGAGCGAGGTAGGCGCTTCGAAACCGTGTCGCGAAGCTTCGAAGGGTTTCGCGAGCTCCCATGGCTAGTGTGAAAAGAGATTCAATCCTCTTCGGGGGCTGTCTGTTACAGCGATATTGTTCTAAAAACAATCTAGAAAGAGTAGGAAAATCTGGGATAGTGCCGGATGGCAGTTTATGGAACCAGTTCAATGCTGAGCCCGCCAAACTGCTCGGGAATGCCTGATATATTAAATTGTCTTGGTCCCGGAAAAATAACAGCTTCCGGTAAGCTAAGAGATGGTCGACAGGGTCTTGCGATCCATCAAACAACACAAACTTGGGCGGGGTCCAATGGTGAGGGAAACCTCCTTGGTGCACCTTGCATGTGAAGGGCGAACTTCCTCCGTGGGCGGCGAGATCCTCCAGCAGATCTACCGACGCACTAGGTTGCTGCCAGTGCCCAGGGAAAGCTCCCAGAGGCGGCTGCGCAGGTCCTATGCGGTCATGCACGCTCCCTCGGGGCAAGTTCGGACCCACATCGCGGCGACCCGTGTGGGCTCCTTCGTGGCGGCCTTCTCGCCGTCCAACAGTGGGCTCTTTTGACACGATAGCGGGTTGATGAGAGGCTGTTGCCTCCCGGGCAGCATAAGGTACCGTCTCCGCGGGCTCCTCTTGTCGTCGATGGCGCGGGTCGCGGTCTCTCTCCAGAGATCTCGCCTCCGATTCATCGGAATCGGCGCTCCTGCTACGGCGGCGAGGAAGGGTCGCCCGCGAGGTCGCCTTGTTGCTAGATCGCTAGGTCACCAGCTTTTGCAACCTCGTAAGCGGGGTTTCCTGCACCCCGCGTACGGCCGTTCTCTCAACTGGGGGCTCCGGATAGGAAGCCCGCCGAGCCGGAACGGTCGTGGGTAGTCGCGACGCTGAAACTGGTGGTCGTACAGGGGATGCTACCCTCGCCGGCCCAGATCGCCGACTTGTCGCCGGAACCTGACGCAATCGCGTCAGCTCCTCCATCATCGCCCGCTGGGTGGCCAACATCTCCAGCAGGAGCTGATCGCTAAGAGGGACCAGGGGCTGAGGAGCCTCAGCAGGGGGGCCCGTTGCACGCAGGTCCCGCCCGGGTCCTCGTTCGCCTCCGTCCCCTTGTGGCCGGGGCCATTTTTGGGTTCCTTCCAAAGGGACACGGCTTTCAACCCTGTGGCCGTGGGCGTTCTCGCAGGAACCAGTCGAAAGATCCCACAGATGACGCCAAATGTTGGGGATATTTTTCGTTGATCCGAGCGGTCTACCTGCAAGACAAAGAAAAACGTAAGAACGGCTGGCTCCCTTAGGAGCGCAGACCCTCCGACACTCAAGTCAGTACAGGAATCAACAGTGGAGAGCTGTAGTAGACGGAAGTGGTCGGGATGAGGGTTTTCAACCTGTACTTTGGAGCCGGGGGTGGTACCTTTATAGCCTTTTGCGACCTATCGGGACGCAACACCTGGCCGCTTCTTCCGGCACCTTCTAGACCCCCACGTTTCGGCCCACATGGGTCCCTGACAATCTTTGGGAATCGGGCCTCTGGCAGCCTTTGTCGCCTAGATCGCCAGGCGGTGGAGTGGGGGAGAGTACCTGTCTTGTCGCCGCCAGGTGGATCTTCTGGAATGTTCAAGTCTGGGAGGTCTCAAACCGACTCGGGCGAGCTTCCGTGGACTACAATCGTCCACGTAGCTTTAGAGGGGTTTCGACACCTGACAACCATTAGGCCGCTTTACTGGGGGCGACCTTAGGGAGGAAGCAAGGGCGAGCTCGCCCTTGATGCTCTGCCTTCTCCATTTTTGTTAAGAGTCGAGCTCTTAGGAGGGCGACCTCTTCGACAATGGGTTTGGGTGATCCGCCATCTTCTCCCTATTGACAAGAGTCGGACTCCGGAGAGGGCAACCTCTTCAACAACGGGAGCGGCCGGGCGATCTCTTTGAGCGTTCTACCGGTGTTCGTTGATACCATTTTAAGTTTCCTCTTCAGCAAAAATTCCTGCGCGAGCTGGGGGCGAGCTCCTTCACGAGCTGGGAGGCGAGCTCCTTCGCGAGCTGGGGGTGAGCTCCGTCGCGAGCTGGGGGCGAGCTCCTGTGCGAGCTGGGGGGGCGGGCTCCTGCGCGAGCTGGGGGCGAGCTCCTTCGCGAGCTGGTGGGCGAGCTCCTGTGCGAGCTGGAGGCGAGCTTCTGCGCAAGCAGGGTGCAAGCTCCTGTGTGAGCTGGGGGCGAGCTCCTGAGCGAGCTGGGTGCAAGCTCCTGTGCGAGCTGGGGGCGTGCTCCTGTGCATTCAGGTACAAGGTGACCATACAGTCCAATGTGGATCACGCTCCCAATAGCCGTTCGATCGAGCCCATAGGGACCTCTTGTTATTCACAACCAGCTTCGGGTGTAGCTTCGAGGCGGTGGAGCGGACTGAGGGTTCCAACTCCTGGACGGGCTCCTGTGCGAGCTCCACCTTAAGTGTGTCTGATACAATATTGTCCAAGATATGGGGTTTCAGCTACCCCCAACAGGAGCTAGCTTCCTTGCCTCGTTCACTTGTTTTTTGCTCTCATTAGCAGATCCATTCGAGAGGGCCTCCGGATCCAGCCAAAAGACCTATCAGCACCCACTCGACTAGAAGGAATGAGAAACTAATAAAGCAGAAAATTTTTCTTCAAGCTTTACCATATTTTGAATGATCAGGTGTGATCATGGAGTCACTAAATGAAGTCCTCTGTTTCTTTCGAAGATGCCAGCCCACATCGAGCCAGATATGACTAAGTGACATCTTGAATATAGTTGTAACTGTGAGAAAGTAGCTTCTCAGCTAAGGGCCTAGCAATAGAAATATATAAATAGGTTCCTGGAGGATTGAATTCCCCCTTGAAAGTCTTGTTCCCCTCCTTTCACTTCCTGTTGTGTGATGGCTTCTTTAATTTGCTTGCAACATGAAGATCATGAACATTCTTAGGGCCGGACTCCTAGACGCTAAAAATGTGCTCCTAAGTTGCTCCCAAATCATTTGATGTTTAACTGCATGTTTACTGCCCTCCTGGAGAAAAGAATTTTGGGTCTTCAATCTTGACCCTCCATCAATCGATTCCAAATTTCTTACAATTTGATTAACGGCTCTACCTCCCGTTGGGTGTTCCCTGCACATGGGCTCTTGATCTTAATCAAGTCTCTTCAAAGACAACATCATCCTCGAGATCTTCATCATGAGCATACAAGGGAGCTTCGTGGTCCACTCAATCATTAACCTCAATCGTGATCGAACACCACATTGCAAGTACTGAACTTGCCTCGCGAGATTGGCAATAAGACTCTTTAATTCCACCATCTCTAGCATGATGAAACTTAGGCACTCCACGCCTTGAAACCATAGCCTCTTGCAGGACTTCTTCTGAGGTAGAACTGGTGGAATACGTCGCCATGATACCCTTGGACGTAAGTCACACGTGCTGATTTACAAGAATTGAGTGTAATTGCGATCGGAACAACAACCCTTTGAGAAAGATTGAATCAAAACCCAAGAGAAATCAATGAGAGCAGAGAAGAGATTCCCAATCCAATGGCTTAGGGCTATAAAAAATATAGAAAACAAGGTGCTGAAAATAAAATTTTATCCATCCATTTGCCTAGAATGGAGGATGACTCCCCTTCATATGGACTAGAAAAGACAGACCCAACACAACTCCAATAATCAAAGGTCTACTGTTCTTACTATTCGCTCACAGTTTTTCGGAAGTGAAAGAAGAAAAGTTATAACATAGGTCTTCCTCCCATGTCCTTGAAGTCTCCAAGCATTCCCAGGATAATTTTTTCCACACCAAAGGAGGACTATGTCAAGAGCAATCCCATGGCATAATTTTTCCACAACAAAGTAGGTCATGTAAAATCGAGCCAATTCACACAGAAAACAGCCAGTTGTTGCTGCCCGCGGAGAAGGAATCTGTGGCCTTCTCAAAGGCGTGTGGGGACCATGCAGGAGAAGGGCACAGAATTCCTTTTTGTTGTGGCTACAAAGTCTTTCCCGTTCGACACTTTAATTGCCTTCTTTAAGTCGGTTGTAATTGCTAGTTTATCTGCCATATAACTTCCATATTTATTCCTGTTAAATTACTCCAACAGCTAATAGGCACCCAAAACTTGACCCAAACAGATCCTAACTTTCTGGAAGCAAATTTAGTATAAATCCAGAAAAAATCCCCAAAAGTTAAACCAAAGCCTAGAACCACAAAAAATTAAAACCAAGCTTTAAAACAGTGATAGGCATTAAATACAATGACATTTGGCAAAAGAAAGTTTGTATACCTCTGTGTCCCTTCCAAACCCAATTCCTTTATCTTTTCTGAAAGTGGCATAACGGGCTCAGTTACAATGTAAATTGTGAGCTTGGTAGTGGATCCATCAAAAACTTCAGCCTCGGTGCTATGAAGGAAAGACAAGATATTTGGATGCCTAACCTGCAAGTAGCAGTATAAACCTTCTTAGCTAGCCCATAGAGCTTGGTGAAGACAAGACAACAAAGGGTTTCACCCAGTGTGAGCAAAGATAGAAATGAAGTTCTAATAATCAATACACAAGCATTTCCAAACAATCAGATCACTTTGTCTCATATGGATGAGAAGGTTCAGATTATAACTCTTAACCGGTTCTTTTGCATGCAATTTGTTATCTATTTCTGTCACTGCAATTCAAATGTCCACAGTTTTCCCTATAGATTGCCTTCACATTATTTCTACTATGTTCAATATGATTCTATATTTGCAAACTTACCGATAAAGCTAGCAGTTCAAAAAAGCCCACAGGACTTAAAGTCTGTAATTTAACACCAAGATTTTGGTGCAGTCTTCATGAAATCCTGGCGACAACACCTCGATGGAGATCCAAATATTTAGATCTTGCACCAAAACGAAAAATATGAATGATTTCATATTTCTGCGGTAATTCCATCAAATTGCTATATTTAGTATTTACTGGTTATGGGGATTTTTTCAAACAATAAGAGAAAATAATAGAAAAAAAAGAAGGAAAAGGAGAAGAATGTTTATTTCAAATTGTTCATAAAAATAAAAAAATACAGCACTTTTCACCTTCTATAAAATCGAAGCTAGTCCTAAACCTTATATTTTCAAGTCCTGTTTTCATTTGGTTGTTACAATACAGTATAAACTAAACTGACACTAAAGCACTTCCCTCTATGACTAGCATGAGAGAAGAATAGAAAGGGTAGAGATGTTTGTAAAGGGAACCATACCCTTTCACTTCCATCCATAAACATTAGAAAGAAATCCACCGACGAGGGCAGCACCCCTTATCTCTGTGGAAAGGGGGCAGCAGAATCCATTTTCTTTTTTCCTTTAGAAGTTTGCCCATCACACTGATGCTGCACTTCAATTTAAGATATAAGTTTAATCTCGACCAATTGTTGACCACTCAATAAACTCCATAACTTTTAACCCAAGCCATCCACCTAGACACATTTATGTTTTGCAACCAAAGCCCTCAATTAGAAGAAAATAAAACAAAACCCCGAAGTAAAAAAACTGAGCAAGTCAAACCCTCAAAGCCTTCATTTGAGCCAGATGGTAGGCCTTTAGCACCCAAAAGTTACTACTCAGACTTTATTTGAGTAAATTATGCAGTGTTGAGGTTAGGCAAGGTTGACCCATAGAAACATTCACCAATAATGGAAAAAAAATCCAAACATGATGTGGTGCAATAAATTTACAAGCTTCTTGTCCGAGAAACTGGTAAGGGGTGGCTAAAGTGACTTCTGTAAGTAATGACAACATTCATGCCATACTGCAGAGACTAGGGCAAGCAAAGAGGAAAATTTTGTAGAAAATACAAATTGCTTGCCAATGGGGACAGTGCATTGTTGGATAAAACTAGAACAGCCATAGGTGAAATAATGGCAAGGTCAGTGGAATCACTTTTAACCGAACAAGGATCTGAAAATGGAGAGACCTAAATCAATAAAGGTTTTTTATGTGGGGAAGGGCAATAATAAAATTAAAATGTTTCTAATTATGGATAAAAGCATGAAAAATAAACATACAGAAAAGAGTAAATCGTTGGCAAAACAATTCATATCAGTGTTTGAAAGAAGACATATAATCAGATTAGAATAAGAATCGTGAGTAGAAATCCAATAAAGATCCAAATTGCGATTTTGAGATGATATAAAACTTAAGACTTAAATGGACATGCTGGTAAAGGCAATAGTAGATATAATAGAATCTAGGATAGAATGTCTAGAATTAGATGAGAGGTTGCAATAGTTGAATTTGCAATTACATAAAACATCGCATAGCAAACTTGTAGCAAGAGAAATGAAAATGTAGTGAAATTCACGAGTGGAACCAATATCTTCTTTTCTTCTTGGTAGTTGGTTATATAATATTTTGAACGCTAATTCTCTTTGCATGCTTCAGTTAATTCATTTCATATCGTCTAGTACCTTAAGTGGTAGTTAATTCATTGCAAATCCAGTAGAACCTTAAATGGTAATTGTTAATTCATTGCATTTTACAAGTTGAGATAGTTAATTGAGTGGTATTAATTGTCTCCTTGGTTTTCCATCTCATACCCGAGATTTTCGTAGAGACCCACCCCTTGGCTTAAATTTTTTGATTCCCCTTCAAAGGGAGAGCTTTTCCCTTTATTGAAAGTACTGATTGAGACTTTGGGTATACTTTCCAATGACTAAGGGACACATTCCTTTGAGGGGGAGAGTGTATGACTTAGAGATATTGGGTTCATAGGCAAGGTTTAAAAATCGCGGTATCGGTCGGCCCTAAACCGGTATGTACCGGCCGATACGGACCGATATCGGTTGAGAAAAAAAACCAAAAAAAAAAACTTTAACCTGTCTGTACCGGTCGGTACCGGCCGATACGGACCGGTACGTACCGGCCGGTACGGGCCAAGTATCGGGATCGGATACAGTACCGGTCTCGAACCGACCAAAACCGATACGTACCGGTATCAGCCGAGATTTAAAACCCTGGTCATAGGTTGTTTCTTTTTTCTTTTTGAGCAATTCCTCTCCGAGTGGGAGGGGATGTGGTTAAGCCATACCCCAAGCTAAATTATCAGAAATAGATTAAAAAAATTATAAATTACAAAGGATAGAGCTTACCTCCTTGGAGCGCCTGGGATACAACCCGCTAGACCAGATTCGAGCTAGTAGTACAATGTTTTTCCACATCACCTCCGCTGAGGAGTCCTTGCTAGAGTAAATTCTAGAGTTCCACTCTCGCCATATGCCCCAGCACGTGCAGATCGCCAGGAAATCCCAAGTTGGTCGAAGCTTCTTCTGTATACGCCTAGCTCGCCATAGAATCCAAATGGAACGGATGGACCTTGGATGGACCTTGACTGTTAAACGATCCTTCAATCTTCTTCACATACTCCTAGAGTAGGGGCAGTGGAGAAGTAAATGGTTAACGTCTTCTCTCCCCGAATTACAGAGGGGACACTATAGATCTGAAACATTCGGATTATTCCTTCTCATCAGGTTAACTCTCGTGAGCAATCGTTCTTTAATGGCAAGGCACATAAATATCCTTGTCTTTAGTGGGGCTGGTGATTTTCATAGATGATTCGCAATAGGACAGACAATTCTCCCGGAATTAAAGAACCTATAGAAAGACCTGACCGAGAATACACCCGAAGAGTCCCATTTCCATCTAGATGATTCCCTTGCAATGACCAATAGAAAAAGAACCGAGGATCTGATAGAGATCCAAAAGCTAACCCAGGATGTTAGGGGTAACTGTTTTTCTAAATTTAACTAACCAAGTGAAAGAACCGTTCGAATATCTTTTAATCTGAGAGCGGGCACACGCATTCTTGTCCCAAGCAAGTTCGTAAAGATCTACAAACAGAGTGCAAGGCTATCGTCACCAACTCACTGGTCTGTCCAGTATTTAATATTACGACCGTCTCATAGGGTAGCCGGGTACCAACCCTGTAAGGTGCACCCACCTTGGACATGCCCTACCATAAGGGGGAGATTTTCACAGATCGACGGCTTCTGGCTTGGAGTGGATTGAATATACGGAAGTATCTATCCTTGATGATTTTTGACCAGTTGTCCCCTTGGTCATTCTGGAGTTGCCACCACCATTTCCTGAGCAGTGCTATGTTGAAGTCCTTTAAACTGATGACGTCCAAACCCCCCTGATCGCGAGACTTGCATGTTATTCCCCAATTCGCTAGATGGTAAGAACCAGATTAGCCGTCCACTCCTCTCCAAAGGAATGAACTAAGAGTTCCATCTATCTTCTTAATAACCGAGGAAGATACGAAGTAAAATGCGAGATAGTAAGAAGGAATAGCAGATAGAACAACATTGACAAGTGTGAGCTGGACTCCAATAGAAAGGTGCCTCTCTTGCCAGACTGTCAGCCGTGTCTCGAATTTCTCCACCACATTGTGCTAATCCGATTTCGAGAGTTGTTTAATGCTGACAGGTAGACCAAGGTACTTTATCGGAAGTGTCTCCAGTTTGCAGTTTTGGAGAGTGGAAGCATCGTGCCCAAAGGACAAGTCATCTCCCACATAAAACATAGAGCTCTGAGAGAAATTGATCTGAAGCCCAGAGCAATACTCCAAAGCATATAAAATAATCTTAAGGACCACCACCTGCTCCAATCTCACTTCACAGAAGAGGATAGTATCATCAGCGAAATGAAGGCTTGAAATAGGCCAAGAGTTACCTCGAATGCCATTAAGAAGATTCCTCAAACTACCTCTGCAAAGAACCACATCAAACGAGTCAACCACCAAAATGAAAAGAAAAGGATGAGAGAGGGCATCCTTGCTTCAAGCCTTTCCTCATCAGGAAGTGACCTCCTGATTCCCCATTGACTAAGCAAGAAAGTTTTGAAGATGAAAGGCAATAGAAGATCCATTGGATCCATTTCTCCGGGAACCCTTTTGCCTTCAAGGTTGCTAAAACAAAATCGCAGTGAAGACGATCAAAAGCTTTCTCGAAATCAAGTTTGAGCACCACCCCTGATCACTTTTGGTCCTTCGGCTGGTAAAGATTTCCTGCACAGATGCCACACTGTCAAGAATGAAACGACCCTTGATGAAAGCAGTTTGAGATTTGCTAATGATTTCATCCATCAAAGGACTAAGCCTATTAACAAGTAGTTTGGTGACTATCTAATAGATGCAATTGGATAGACTGATCGGTTTAAATCGAATAACATCCACCGCAATGCAATCCCAATATCTCTAAAGAAATGCATAGGGAACCCGCCCGGGCCTAGAGCACCATCGGCGTCGAAAACCGCCCATTTAATCTCCTCCGAGGAGAACTCCCCATCTAGATCAGAATCAAGAGGGAGCCCTTCCCATTCTAGCTGACCAAAAGAAATCGGCAGATCTTGAAGATAATTCTTAAAGTGACCAGATACACCCTTAAGAATATATGTTGTTCCTTCGACACACTGGGTGCCAATGTGCAACGTCTCTATATTGTTGCATTTCCTTCTCCCATTAGCTACCTTATGAAAATAAAAGGCATTCAAGTCCCCCAATTTCACCCATTTCTCCTTGGAACGTTGCTTCCACATTATCTCTTCCTTGCGAAGAATCTTGAAAAGTGTCTCGCGATGCTCGGATAGATTCACTCAGTCGTTAGCTGTAAGAATGGAAGATTCTGACTTAATCTCCAATAGGTTGATTTTATCCTAGAGGAGTTTCTTTTGGTTAACAACTACCCCAAAAGAAGACCGCTCCCGGCCTCTAATACGCTGGCGAAGAAATATAAACTTTCGGACAAGATTTCTGTCCGAGTTGAAGCATTATTTTAATAATCAACTAATCATTATTTTGATAACATTTTTATCCAAAAAAACTGTTGAAAAATATTTGAAAACATATATCAAAACCGGATCAAACAAGACAAAACTGCACAAGAACACACAAGACTCACAGACTCATATACATTGAATACATGCTATGCGAAACTCTTCACCCCTAGATAGGTTACAAATATTATCGGAGTGTTCCAAAGTGAGTATCTATACTTGGTTTATGACTATCTAGAGTTTCACTGAAAAATTCCACTAAAAATCAATATTTCCACCATTACGATAAAACCGTAATATTTCCATACTGTTGAAATATTTCCACGAAATATTTCCCTATCCAGAGTGTCGAAATATTGGTCGAAATGGAAATTTCGAACCTTGGTATTGAGACATTGGTTTCTGACCATGTACACATTTAAATACATGTTGTTACTTCCCTCGAGCATAAACATAAATGAATGGCGAAGAAGGATTCATGAAGTTGACCCCAAATAGATCGGACATGGCTTGATGGTTTGGTTATGGATTATTTTAGATATCCATAAGAGTCTGGCTATGAAACACATGCTAATGGCTATTAATTGTGTATAGTAAAACGGAATGCATAGAAACTAATAACAATTGACATAAACGGCTTTTGCTTCAAAAACAGTCGATTTTGAACAAGTTCAGAATGGATAAAAGATGGTACTAATGTAAAATAAAAACAATTTAAAGATAAACATAGAAAGCTAGGCTGAAATGAGGTAAGAAAGATATCTACGTGCTAGCAAAAGGATAAACAAGTAAAAATGTATGGCACCTTAAATGTATACAGACGGCAGTCTTGTGAAAGATGCTATTGTAGAGAGATGTGAAGGCTACTTTCAACATTCACTAAATGAAGATCATCAAAAGTTTCACCAAAGGGAGAACATGAGCATCATGCTTTAGGAGACCAGATGGGATAGAAAAAGAAGTTTGAAAATAATGGAGCAAAACAAGTCTTTGGATGAACTACTTTTATAAGGTCATAAAAACTATGAGAATGTAGGTTTGACAGAAAAACCATAGAGATACATGTTTCCCCATTATTAAATTAATAATGGGTCACATGACAAGAAAAAATAGCATTTACGACCAAACAAATAAAACAGAAGTCCGCTTATACTAAAGGAAATACCAAAAAGAACTTGGTGTAAGATGAACATGTTGTCCCCTAAAAATGAGGTTTTAAAGCAACTAGAGACCCATATGAGATTATAAAAGAGTCTTCAAATTCCTGCTTTCCATATCTCCCTCAATATTGCATGAGGAGAAGCTAAAACTTTTCCACACATCCTCTTCAAGATAGGTCATCTCAAGCTAAAACTCATTCCTCGGTGCCCCTAACTGGCACATATGGCAATTTCAGAAGTTGTTTAACCAAAGATCCAAGAAAATGACAATTTAAAAAGTGTTGCACAATTCTGATGTGACCCGAGGATGGGATAATATTCTTATAAACTTTAGAAGTATATATTTGGTTGTCATCATCGTCATCCAAATCTTATCCCATCAAAGAGGGAGTCGACTATAGGGAAGGTTAACAAGCATTTCCCGACCGGTTGTTGTTCTAACATCAGCCCTCTACAATTGGTTCTGAAAACCTGACCAAGGCAACTTGGCAAGATAGCAAGTATATTAAGAGAGGCCACCCCACTCCCCTTACCGATGTGGGACTAATACCGATGGGATAGTCCACACACACACACACCATCACGCGTGGCAAGGCCCTCCCGGAGCAGGCCCGGCTCAGATACCATGTGACAACACCCGAGTTCTCCAAAAGGCCAACCTCTTATGGAGGGAGGCGAACACAACGAGTACATGAAGACAACGATCTCCACTCCCATTACCGATGTGGGACCAACCGCTTAACATTCATTCACACGCATAGCGCGTTTCAACGTGGACCTACCTGCACTCAAGGTTCAAAATTTCCATTTCGACACTGGATTTGAAAATATTTCGTGGAAATATTGCGGTTTTATAGAAATGGTGGAAATCTTGATTTTTTAAAAAAAAATTCAATGAAATTCTAGACAGTCATAAACCAAGTATAGATACGGACTTTGAAACACTCGGATAATATTTATACCCTATCTAGAGGTGTAGAGATTCACATGGCATGTATTTTATGTATTTGAGTCTATGAGCCTTGTGTGTTCTTGCCCAGTCTTGTTTGGTCCGGTTTTGATTTATTTTTTTCAATTGTTTTTTAATCTTTTTGTGGATAAAAATGTATTCAAAATAAAGATTAGTTCATTATTAAAATAATGATTCAAACGATTTTGAAAAAGGACTCAAAACAAGAAAGTTATGCAAGTTTAAAATCGTACAAAAAATATGCTGAAATATGAAATATTGTTTTTTACTAAGTTTGGGAAAAATAATTTTTATGTAAGATATTTTTAATTCATTCAAAAAGTCATTTGACAAACCATGGTTCTCTAGATGTGTTTATAGTTCTACATCTTGTGGAATTTTTTGAGCTAATATTGAGTTGATTTAACCAATTTTCTCAGCATGCAGTTTTTATGAAAATCCCTAAAAACTGTTTTCTCCTACTAAAAATGAAAATATACTTTTTTATTCATTTTATTTTTTATTTTTTTGATATTTTTATTGAAATCAAATGGAGGGTATTCACTTATTTACATATAATAAATTAATAACTTAAAGTAAATGGAGTTACTTAAATGTTTTATATGTAAATAAGGGGTGTTTGGCATCAATCCGGAACAGCCCATTTCTATTCTCGGTTTCGGATTTTAAAAGTAACGGCTAGTATTTGTTCCAGTTGAATGAAGAGTTGGAAACGAGAAATTGTCGCTCCGTGCGTTTCTCTGCCAACCGCTTGCTGACCATCGAAACTAAACTATAATTGGTTATTGATGGAAATACCCTCTGCTGGATGAGGATTAAGCGGAACAATTGTTCTGCATGCCAAACACCCCCTAAGGTACTGAGGAATAAACCCTCCTTTTATAACCAGTCAATCCCAAAATTTTGGTCACATTTCGTGAAATTTCCACGAAATTTTTATGTATCATTGCTTTTGGTGCCACATATCGCGATATTTCGTGCAGACAAATATATCACGATATTTAGCGTCGACGAATATGTTGCGCGAAATATCACGATTTGTGTGATTTATGTACCGTTCGAGACCTCTTAAGGGATTTCGTGCCGAGGTTTTGTAAAACCAAGATATTTCGCGATATTTCACAAAATTTATCGAGATTTTCATCTTTTATATATAAATATATATATATATGGTAGTTAAGGCCTAGAAGAACACCTGACCATTTTTTTACCTGTACAGCAAGTATTGGTATTTGACCGGCAAACGCTTTTGCAGTAACTAAAGGACATTTTAATCTCTCCTATCAAAAGCATATTAATATAATTATCAAATTAATAATAATTGCCAAAATTAACCTTTAAAATGTGCCAAAATCAGTACTTGAAAGAAAATAAAATTATGTAAAGTAAAATGAACAGTACAAGTACACATGTATATATGTAAAGATGTGCAGAAGTCAAACATGAGTACTTAAAAGCAGAAAATAAAAGGAACAGAGCATGGACCTATAATATATATATACATGCATGTATTGAAGAGAAAGGAAAGATAAAGAATACCAAGTTCAGAGGCTAGAGAAGAACTGCAAATATCAAGCTTAAAGTATGTAGCTTACCGTACGCAGCCGCTTAACACCATTACGACCAGCAGCCAAGTGTCCATCTTGGGTGTTACTTCCTGAAAGAGAAAATATGGATACCGATGACCCATCTTCCTGGAAAAAGACAATAGAGACCATGTGAACTGATACAACAAAAAGAAATCAGAAAAGTTAGAAATTTTTTTTTTTGCAGGAAGAAAAGTTAAAAGGTAGTTAACATTTTTAAACCAAAAACATATTTTTTTCAGTATATGCATGTATAGAACTAATATGACTGTGTGCAAGCTTAAACAGATAAGGCAGCATATGTTGGCAAAAATGTAGGGACAAGACCACTGAAATTTGACACGGTCAACAGAATTATAGCTGCCAATCTATTATGTTGAAAATACATTATCAAAAAAAAAAGAAACCAATAAACTTGTGTGAACGTCTTGAAATGAGTAGTTAATAAATGTTAAATGAGGAGATAGTGAAAACTTCCTGCACAGTTTCAACAAAAGAACATGCAAAAGCACAAGGGAAGCAAATAAGGTTTCAGAACCTTCTAAGAAGTTATTTTCATGAGTGGAATGTGGTTTACAGAACCTATTTTTCTCAAATGCTACTCCAATGTGACAGTGATTAAGGACCAGTTAGGATAGCATAGGATCCTATGGGATCCTTCATTTTCCACAGGATCTGACAAGTCCACAAAATCCTATAGTTCAGGCTGTTAAAAAGGGACCGTTTACCGAATTAATGCCGACTCTGGACGAATGTTAAAACCCACTAGCCTGCTTTGGTCTTTTAGTGGTTTTTTGGCATTATTCCGGAACAATCTATTTCCATTCTGAATTCCATGATTTGAAAATAACGGCTAGTAATTGTTCCGGTGGAATAAAGGACTTAGGAACTAAAAAATATCACTCCGGCTATTTCTATACCAACCGGAATGCTGGACCATCAAATTGCATTAGAAATAGTAATTGACAGTAATAGCCTCTTCTGGAAGAGGATTAAGAGGAACAGTTGTTCCACATACCACACCCCCTAAGCTTCTCTCACATTTCCGAAGCAAAGGCAAGCTCCCCCACACCCCCGATTTCTAGACTTTGGCAAGATAGTCATGGTGGTGGTCGGGGATAAGGAAAGGTGGTGATGGGGTGGTGTTGAAAGGAAGCAAGGACGACGGTTGGTGTTGGGCAGCAGGAAGGAAGAGTGATGGTGGGGTGGTCTTGTTGGGAGGTAAAGAGGAAGGTTGGTGGTGAGAGGTCGAAAGCTAACTGTTTGGGGATTTTCACCAAAGTCAACATAATGTTTATCATTAGAAAATAATCTCTCATAGGCATATATAATAAGTGTTTAGGTTTTTCTTTTTGTATTAGAAGGCCTCATGATCAGTTCGCTTCAAGAACTGAAGGTCGTATCACAGTTAACATGACCTATTGATTTAGGACCTCACCTTATTTGTCATTAATGAAATGTTATTTTTCCCTTCATCATTAAAGGATCTGATCTAGGATGTTTTCCCTAACTCAATATGATTAAATGATACTTATGCATAGAGCCAATAGTTTAAATTATTAATTTATGATAGTAATTTGTTATGCTTAATGTTAAAAAACTGGTACTCAACCAAATATCCTGCAAAGCGATTCATGCTTTATCCAAACCAAAACTAAAAATAATAATAATTTGAGTAAGTTACAAATGTAACAGCCAATTCCTCCGGTTATTCCTCCGAGGAATAATCCTCCCAAGGCATCCAAACAAGGACCAAGGGATTTCAAGTGTAGAAAAGCCAATTCCAAGAGAAAACTACTTAGACATGATGCTCATTGATACAGAACCAACTAATGGATGCCTATTTCATGAATGCAAGAGATCAAGTGTAGTTCTGCTTCACAATTTTCAAGCATAAAAGGTTTGCTAACAATTTTCGTTATAACTTAGAAAATGCAGATGGGTGACAAAGCAATACCCAGGCGTGAAACCACGAGTCGGCTGTGCTCATGCAATTTAAAATAAAGAAGCAGTGATCGTTGGAAGTTGGGAAACTCCCGTTAGGCCAGGGAATATTTCAATACCAATGTAGATTTACTATAATAGCATTAAGGCCTTGTTTGGTTCGCGGAATTGGAAATGGATACCGACTTTTCCTTTGTTTGGTTCATGGAAATTGAGGGGGCATTGGATACCGGTGGGACTCCAGCTCTAAGTCAAAGGGCTGTGAAAGGAGCTTAGGATTCCTCCCAATATTGGGGGAACATGGGCTAGTTACCCAGGAATCCTACATGACAGCTATTTTCCATCCGATCTTACCCCTGGCTCCTTGTGGTGTTGTATTGCCCCATTTCCCACTTCGTTGCGTTGGTTCCGACTGTTGGACGGTTAGGGCTCCGGTCTACCTCTGTGGCTCTGCCCCAATCTTCAACTCCGGTCAATTGTTCGTTTTTCTAGTCGACTTTTTGAAGGATCTAGGTCTCCGATCACCTTCTCCGGCCTCGATCTTTGACTCCGGTCAACTTTCAGTTTCTTATCGGCTTTTTGAAGAATCTAGGGCTCCGGTCACCTACAAATTCTAGTATTTTTCACCTTCTTGTTTCTGCAAAGGAAAATGATGGGACAAATTCGGATTATGCAGGATTTCCCACCTCGTTCCCATGGTAACCAAAAAGACTTGGGAAAGGGAAAAGGAAAAGGATGTCAAACACCCTTTCCACCCTATTTTCTCGCACGAACCAAACATCGGCATCCTTTTCTTTTTCATGAAAATGGATGCCGCAGAAAAGGAAAATGATGTCAGCCTCCTTTTTCACGAACCAAACGAGGCCTAAGGGTTTGAAATAATTATACCAGGCTCAAGTATTTGTGGACAATAGTCGCATGCTCTTGTAATAATAGGACTTACTATTCAAACAACTCCTGCAACAATTATATACAAATTCTAATGTTGAAGTTGGTGTGTTGTGGGCTAATGGGCAATTAAAGCAATGGGTTATAGCCTGCCAAGGACCAATTCTCCATTTTGTTCAAATGGTAACAGCAATGGTGTGAAGATGATCCACTGTTTGCAAAAAATGTTTCTTAAAAAACTTGATGGGATATGTGGGGACTTGGGGTATATAAAATCAGGTGATGGTGAAAGGGGTTTGATGGTGTAGGAACGTCATACAAAGAGCGGAAAGGGAAACAAGGTCTTAGCCTCAGGAGGATGAAGTTAGCGGGACCAGGTCGGGTGGATCATCGTGCGGGGAAGATGGCAGCCTTTGGAGTTCGTTGTAGGCCTATCAACCAAGCCGGAACTGAGTTTCTAAAGAAGGCTCATACATGATCTAACAGATGCTGGGAAGAACAAAGTTTATGTGTTGCAGAATATTTATTTAACCACCCAAACACAAGACAGAAAATAGATTAGAAGGATTGCATCTAGCTTCTCGCTAGGTGGTAACTTGTGGAACTTCATGTCCCAATCAGCTTCTCGTCGACGGTTTCGACCTTTCTCAGAAAGAAGTAATATCAATAGCAATTCTCATTCATTGCTCCCCATACCAGAGACCCAGGGGCTCTTAAATAAATAAGAAACAACTTACATAATGTTGCCAGTTGCCACAACCCATGTGGGGCTAAAAATTCCAAAACAAAGCTAAAACCAAGTGTAGAAAATCATGTCAATGATAACTCCGAAAATACAAAATAAAATAGATAAAACCCATCTCAATTGGGCCTAATTAGCAACATCAAGCCCTCATAGGTAAATCAAGCCATAATATCAATGGGCCCGTCGACTGCTGTCACAGTCGCTGGTAAACGTACCATCATGAAGGGGTCTCTGATGTGCTGAGTAAAATAGGTAATGGTTAATATAAGAACCCTTAGGCCATCTTGAAGGGGATCCTTTGATATTGTAACACTAATGTTTGGGAAGAAGGGAATCCTCTAATATTGTAAGATTAGTGCTTGTGAAAAAGGATCTCAAAAGTCATAATAAGCACTTGTGCAGACTTGAGCATGCCATGGACCGTAGAACGCTCTCAAACACATGTCCTTGAATCAATTTATATGAATGTATGATGTACTTGAATTGTTGCTGCGATACTTTAATCCAAGGTTCTAAAAAGCGCTAGGCGCTAGTCGGGCGGTGGGGGGCCGCCTAACGCCTAAGAGTTTTGCCTTTTTTTTAATTATTTTAATTATTATTTTGATATTATATAATATATATATATGTTTAAAAATTAATATAAATTCATGATTTATCCCAAACCATTATTTTAAAGAACAAGTATATAACCATAATTCAAGATTGAGTGATTAATAAGAACAAAAGCAAGCATGGTCCGCCTCAGCCCGCCTGGCCAGTCTGATCCCGCCTGGCCAGCCTCAGCCAGCCTAGGCGGCCGCCTTGCCCCGCCTAGACCGCCTAGGTGACCGCCTTGCCCCGCCTAGTGTTCTGAAAGGCTCAAGGCACACAAGAAGCGCAAAGGTCTCCTAGAGCCTAGGCGCAAGGCGCAACTCAAGGTGCGCGCCTGATTGAAGTAAGGCGGATATATATATATATATATATATATATATATATATATATATATATATATTCAAAATATGCATAACTAGACGAAGAAAATGAATCTTAAAACAAAAGATAATTTGAATAGATCGTTGTTGCAACAACACAAATGTTGTAGCCTTGTAGGTTTGAATTACGGCTCTAAATAAGCCATTTAAAATATATTAAATCTTCAAATATGTATAGTTCAAATTCAATAACCAGATATAAGATATCAAATGTGATATTATAGCAAACAAAAAATAAATAATGAATGATTGAATATGTTATTTCATCTGTGTGCTTGTGCACATGCTTCTAAATCAGTATGAAATGTGCAAATCGAGAAAGAAAAGAAAACTTATTGAATCTTGTAATAGTTGAAATAATATCAAAGTCATTAAATCCAACCCACAATTGCTCATATGGTCCTACCTAAGAACTATAACAAATAATTTTGAATGTAAATAATATTCAATCAATGCGCCAATATTCAGACTACTGTAATCATGAATCAAATCTACTTAATAACTTAATCATATTGCCCAAAATAACAATTGCAAGCACATAATTGCACATGGTTCAACTAGGCGCGCCTTTTTTATGCCTGGAGCCTAGGGGCGCACCTTAGACCTAGGCGCGCGCCTTTCTAAAGAGCTTGACCTTGTGCTTTTTGAGGCGCAGGGCGTGAGCCTAGTTGAGCCTGAGCCTAGGCACGCCTTTAATAACACTGGCCCAGCCTAGCTCCGCCTAGGAGCTTGACCGCTTTTCTGGAGCGAGGCTACGCGGTGGAATGCTGCCTAGAGCCTAGGCGGCCTCCTGGGCTGCTTTTTATAACACTGCTTTAATCAGTTTTTAACTTTTTTAGAACAAGATTTCATAATATGGTAGAATTTTAACTTATTTGAACTATTTTATTTTTTAACTTATAAAAACATAATTAAAAATCAAAATTTGGAGGGAAAAAAAAAAAGGATGTACAATCGTACAATCATATAGCAATGGGTATGAAAGGTGAAAGGAAGTATTCCAATGGTCACTTTTTTTACTATTGGAGCACGTGACCACATATCAGCCCAGGCGCATATGCGACTCCGCAATTGCGTTAACTTCTTTCAAAATCCACATATGCGCATTACGGTAGCCTATGACTACAATGGTAAAAACACACTAAAATTGACCAATTTAGGTTTGATATGATCCTACAACTCACGTTCGAGGTTTTTTGGGTCTACTTCAGCTGAAACGATCCAAAACAACCAAAACGAATGATTCTGGCTAAAATTTCAAACCTTACTAACAATCCTTGGCTTATAACATACTAATGCATGCCCGTGCCTATCGGCACTGCAACGGGCCGCCTTCGGCGGCAACACACTTGTTGGCATAGCATCGGGCCGCTTTCGGCGGCAACACACCCATCAAGCATCACTATTCCCACGCACACCGTCGTATTCGGCAGCAACACACCTAATCGCCTTCAGCGGCAACACAACTTAGTTATAGTGCATACCCATGCCTGTCGGCACTCAGGATGAACAGGGTTTTGTTTTTATTTTTGTTCTTGTTTCTTTTTTTTTCTTTTTTTTTTTGGGGGGGGGGGGGGGGGGGGATCTTACCGACCCGAGAAGGGAGTGTGAAGGGAGGGGATCACAGTTTCCTGATTTGGGATTGGGAAGTGAACATGTTTTTTTTTTTTTAGATGAGCTGTATTTTTTAAAAAATTGTATTAACGATTCTCTCTATGTTTCTTTGTTTGTCTTTCTTAGTTTGAATGTTTTGTCTAGTCAGCATGGGTGTTTTTGTCTAATCAGTGTTCCATTTTGTCTAGTCAGCACAATACCGTCGTGCCATGTTATATAGATTCCCGCCAATGAGAATGAGAGTCAAACTCAGCCATATTAGACATAATGACGATGGTACAACGGTGGGACATAATGATGATGATACAACGGTGAAAATTTTATCTTGAATGATGATTATATTATTGATCCTGGAGACCCAAAGTATGATGTCACTTATAGTAATCATAGACGGTATTATTGTAGCGATCTTGTGGTGTTATGGAGAGTTTGAACAGCTATCTCGGACATAGATATGGCTTATCATGTCATCGTCAAAGTAGTTAGTCCCGTATCCATTATCTATATTCAACATAAGATATATGGCGTGTTGTTATAGTCACTACGTATGCATCATTTGGATTATTACAATAATGACATTGTGCATCCACTTTGCCACAATGTAGCATGTGATGAGTACTATCCACCAACTCTTCTTCAAACATAATGTATGTGACTTATAAGTTATAACTAGGGGTGGAAATCCTTGACCCGACCCACCAACCCAACCCGAAGTTAGCGGGTTTGGGTTTGGCCTAAACGGATTCAGGTCATAAACGGGTCGACCCGATTGACCGGTTTATTTAATGGGTCGGGTTCGTGTTTGTACTTATAACCCGATTGACCCGACTTGACCCATTTACCAAATGGGTCGTGTCAACCCGACCCGAGCCAACCCCAATCAACCCGACCCAACCCAATCAAACCTGGCCCAATCCGACCTGTCTTGACCCAACCCGACAAGTTTACATGGGTTCTGTTGACCCAACCCGACCCGACACGACCCGTTTAGTAAACGGGTCGGGTCAACCCGTTTATTAGGTGGGTCGAGTTTGGATTTAAAGTTTTGACCCGTTTATTAAACAGGTCGGGTTCGGGTTGGCTGTTTTGCCCTTATACCTATGTCTCAACCCGACCCGAACCCAACCCGTCTCGACCCATTGCCACCCCTAGTTATAAGTTATAACTACTTTGTAGTTTGCACTCACTTTAATGATTTTATCATCTTCTCAGTAATCAAGGCGTGTGCCTAGGTGATTATGGCCCCCGGGCGCTTAGGCGACACTATAGGCAGGCAGTCACCTGGGCGGCTACCCAAGAGCCTAGGCATCAAGCGGCCAAGCGACGGCTAGGTGGGCATTGTATGTTGCGAGTCGGGTCGGGTTTTTAAAATATAGGCCCAATCCGATCTTCTGTTATATAAAATGGCATTGGGGGTTCGTTCCTGTCTCGATGAAGCCCGATCACAATTTAGGGATTTTCTCCCGATGAAATTTCCCCTCCCCTCGTTTGTTCCTCTCTCGAGCGATCCTTCCTCCCGCCAGCACTTCCATTCGGTGACTGGAGGACAGTGGTGGTGGTGCAACCTGCAAACGACGAAGGGGAAGTGACCGACGGCAGCGATGCAGCCTCCTCTCTCTCTCTCTCTCTCTCTCTCTCTCTCTCTCTCTCTCTCTCTCTCTCTCTCTCTCTCTCTATATATATATATATATATATATATATATATATATATATATGTGTGTGTGTGTGTGTGTGTGTGTGTGTGTCTTCTCCAAGCAGTGGTTAAGAAGGGCGACTGGCAATTAAGAGGGATTGACGAACGACGACGAAGAGGGAACCAGTGGCTGTGGTATGACCTCTCTCCTCTTTCCTCTCTGTTACAGCCCTCTTTTTTTTGCTTGACCAGCCAAGCGGACAGAGGACATGGCGCTAGAGCAAGGGCTCAAAGAGGTCCGAAGATCGAAATAGGGGGAGGCAACAGTTGTTATCTCTGTTACCACAATCTTCCATTTTTTGAATAAGTCCCGATTAAAACACGACCTATTCAGTAAACGTTCACGATGCGACTCTTTACCGATTTTTTTAAAAAGTCACAATTTTATGAAAAAGTCATGATTTTCACGTTTTAATCCCGATTTACACATTTTAATCCCGATTAATTGCGTTTTAATCCTGTCATGTATTGCTCTAAATACCTATTGTAACATCTATATATAACTATGTTCTAAAATTCTACCGTTTGTTTCCCGACTCTTTCCCGACTTTTTGACTTTTTTCGGTTTTTCCAACTTCTCCCCCAGCCGATTTTTTCCCGACTTCTTACTTGGTAACTATGGTTGCTATTCATTAATTCCATAATCTTGTAAACATGACACTGGCCGTTTATGTCATGTTCACAAAATTATGGAATTAATAAATAGATGATGTTGCCTCCACCCATTTCAATCTTCGGACCACTTTGAGCCCTTGCTCTAGCGCCCTGTCTCCTGACCGCCTGGCCGGTTCAGCAAAAAAAAAAAAGAGATTTCAGGTGATTGATATCTATATGATTGAGATTATGATTATAATCAATTTTAGGTTTGATATTTATTAGTAGGGACTAGGATTGTATGCTTGCTATCTGCCTTTTCCATGAGTTCCAATTTACGACTTAATGATTGTTTTACGGCTTTTGTCATGGTTAATAGGTTAAGTATGTAGCAATGCTCTTACCCATGTGAATGCTCTTCATTTTATTGTTTGTATTTTGATATTCTTTTTTTTTAGGGGTATATTTTAATGTTCTTATTTATGACAAAGAATCTAGTGAGAATGTTTTTCATGTTTTTGTTTGTATTCTAATATTAGTTACGAGCTCTAGATGGATTCTTCGACTTTTACAGGCAATATTGTGGTAAACTCAAAAGATCCGGGATGACAATAAGCATACATTACGACTTCCGATAAGAATATTGTTTATGCAAGTTCTGCCAACAAAAATGCAATGGTGACATTTACTGGCAGAAATGCACCTTTCATGTTATGGTGGCAATGTAGAACCTTGCTCTAAAGGCCCTGATGCAGTAAGGGATGAGATAAAGGCCTACATAAAGAAAATTAAGAGGAAGAGACTACTTACAGTGATGACTGTATCAAGTGAAGTTGACTGTATCAAGTGAAGTTGACTGTATCAAATGAAATCGGCATGAAAGAAATATGCTTATAAGATGACTATGAAGAGCCGGGAGAAGTGAATCTTAATGTATGTGGACCTAGACCACCAAAATATAGAGGTCCAATGGATATGTTTGCCTCAAAAGGGAAAGCAAAGCGACATAAATTGGAGAGCGTGACAAAGAAGGAGAGGAAAGAGGGCATTATATACAGCCAATTGATTTTACCAAGCGGGTATTGCTTTCAATACCGCCCGCTTGAAAAGCTTCAAAACCATGGTTGAAGCAATAGGTCAATTTGGACGGGGATGAAGGTACCCTCTTATCATGAGTTAAGGCCCTTAAGGGTGTCATTGCTAAAAAAGCAGGTTGCAATAACAAATGATATGTTGAAGTCAATCAAAGAGTCATAGGGAAAAGTTGGTTGCACGCTTATGTCAGATAGATGGACAAACAAAAGATCAAGGACTCTGATAAACTTCTTAGTGAATAGTCCATCTGAAACAGTATTTTGAAATCTGTAGATGCATCGGCATATGTGAAGACCTGTGAAATGCTCTTGTAGCTATTAGATTCGTTTGTTGAGCGTGTTCGGGAGGAAAATATGTTTCAAGTGGTTACCGATAACCACTCAAGCTATGTTCAAGAGGTTGATGAAAAAGCGAAAAACACCTATTTTAGTTACCGACAACTACTTGGACCTTGTGTTGGAGGATCTTTTCAAGCTTCCCATGGTTAAGAAGTCTTTGGAGAAGGCAAACAGCTTATCAAGCTTTATTTATAATCATGGGTTTGTGTTGAACCTTTTGAGAGTGCATACCAATAATAGTGACATTGTTAGGCCGGCTGTGACTAGATTTGTCACATGCTTCCTAACTTTGAAGTGTTTATAACAAGAAAGTTGCATTGTGGAGGATGTAATCATGTGAAGCTTGGAACACTTCTAAGTGGCCTCGTGATCACAAAGGGAAGATAGCATGTGATACAGTGTTGTCTACCTCTTTTCGGAAGAATGTCACATATGATTTGAAAATTTCAGCACCATTAGTTTGAGTCCTGAAGTTAGTTAATGGGAAAAGACGTCTGTTATGGGCTATATATATGAAGCTATGGACCCTCTGTTACCAAAAACTCCAGTTTTTTAAATAAGACTCGATTAAAACACGACTAATTCAGTAAACATTCTCTACGCGACTCTTTCCCGATTTTATAAAAAAGTTACAATTTTTATGTTTTAATCCCGATTTACGTGTTTTAATCCCGATTAATTGTGTTTTAATCCCGTCATGTATTGTTCAAAAAATCTATTGTAACACACACACACACACACACACACACACACACACACACACATATATATATATATATATATATATATATATATATATATATATATGTTCTAAAATTATACCGTTTATTTTCTGACTCTTTCACGAGCTTTCCGACTTCTCCCCTAGTCTATTTTTTCCCGACTTCCGACTTGGTAACTATGTGAAAGAGAATAAAAAGTGCCATGGGACTATGGGAGGCAAGGATCGCATGTAAGTCAATTATCTTTATCTTCAAATTTATGTGTTTAACTTAACCTAGTTTTCTCTTTCTAAAGCAATTTTGAATATTGATCTATGCAGTCAAAGTCGGTAGTCGGCCCTAGTCGGCCAAGGGCCGACTAGGACTAGTCGGGACTAATTGGAGACTAGTCGGCCAAAACTTATTCTAACCCCTCCCCCCCCTCCCTAAACATATATGATATATGAACTAGCATAAATGTCAATAAGTGTATGACATTAGTCGGTTAATAACAATACATACCTTCACACTTCACAGCATACATAAGTAACAGTCTAACAGAACACAGTTGTATTGGCTTCATGCCCATGTCAAAAAACTCAGAACTAAGAATTCATCACAATATTTGTTTGATGATGTTTAATCAGTGAACAACCCCAATTTTGATTATAGGGTTATATGGATATCAACAAATAAACTAATTATTTGTCTATGTTTTTTATCTGAGATTCTCAAGTGCTCAACAGATGATTACAGGGAAGAGCCATAGTTGTGAGTCTTGCGACTCAAGACTTTGAGCCAATGTAAAAAAATCCAAACAAAATTCCTTGCAAAGACTCCTTTCAAAAAAAAAAATTTGCTTGCAGAATGCTGCCTGGGGACTAGTCGGCAGTCGTTAGTCGGGTCTAGTCGGGGACTAGTCGGGATTCCGCCCAGCAATGACGGAATTGAAATTAATCAGTCGACAAAATGCCGCCCAGGGACTAGTCGGGGACTAGTCGCCAACTAGTCCCGACTTTGATAGCATAGATATTGATACAATCATACAAATGTAGGTACAAGACGATTTTAGATATCATACATGGGCGATGAGATGTACAACTCTATCGGTCTCTTAATGGTGAAAGATATTATTTAAAATCGGAATTCTTTTATTGCAATCCATATATTGATAGCTATCATGAAGTGGTTGGTGGGTTATATGATTGCATTAAGAGATTGGTCTCATAACCAACTATACAAAATATGATTTTTGCCGAGTTGTCTCTTTATAGGGATACACAAATCTCATTTGGAAGGGATATAGCAGTCCGACAGAGGGCTAAGTTAGCACCAGGTAATTACCTAATTACAGAAGAAGAACTATGGTTTTGCTAATATTCACGTGAATTTTTATTACCATAATGATATTGTCTTAATATATAGCTGAGTGGTGGAAATGTTACGGAAGTTCGACTCCTCATTTGCAAAACTTGCTATAAGGATTTTGGGGTTAACTTGTAGTGCAAGTAGTTGTGAGAGAAATTGGAGTGCGTTTGTTCACATAAGTTTTTTATTATGTATTTCATTTTTCAACATTTCAAGTAGTCTCATTATTGTAATTGTAAATATATCAATCGTGGGTTTTTCATATTCACACATAAAAAAGGAACAACCTAGTGCATAAAAGATTGAATGATTTGGTGTATGTTTGCTAAAACAAAAAACTATGGAGAGCTACATGAATCGGGGTTACAGGATCCCATTTCATTTCAAGACATCAACGATTGCAATGAGTGGCTGATAGGGACGATGAAACATGAAGAGGAACTTGTGCATGAAAGTGATGATTTAACTTGGGGTGATGTTGCTGAGGCGCGTGGAGGTTTTGAATCACTAAGGAGGCAACATATGAGATCACGTTAGTTGGAGCGAGAGCGAGGTAATACGAACAGAAGATCACGGGAAGTAGAAGAGGAAGACTGGAAGAGATATCTACTAATTCTGAGGAGTTGGATGCAGAAGAGAACTATAACGTGGTTCTAGAGGCTAACGATGGTGCTGGTGGTAATGCGTATGATGGAGTGGACTTCCTTGACGATGACAATGACAATGATGCATGATTAGTCGTTTAGTACTATTATGACTATATGACTTTTTGTTTTCTATAGTACTTGGCAATTAGTAATGAAATGCTAGACTTTAAGTACTTTAGTTCATGACTTCAGAAGTTTGTATTACCAGTGGATTCAATTATGTGATTAGAGATAATTTAAGACCTTTAGCTAGTGAAAATTACAATCTAAATGGTATTAGATTAATAAAATCATCTATATATATTTATATATGAAAATAAATATGTTCAATAATTATTCATCGCCTAGGCACCACTTCACCTAGACAGGACAAAAAAGCTGAAAAAGCGGAAGCAGTTCAAGGTCATTAAGAAATAAAAATTGGCATCATTATACAACTAACTTGTTTAAAGTTTATTTAAATAAGTGAAATCAATTACAATGGTTTTCCATTTCCTCCACCGGTCTAATTACTTCTTAAATTCTAGTTATTTCCAATAATTTAAATATCACACGACGAGGCGACCTTTTTTGTGTTATTCTGCTAGTTTCAGCCCCAAATAGACGGAAAGGTTTAGGTTTACTCACTTGATATAGGGCCACAGCAAGGAAACCAACTTCTAGATGTTACCAATAGATTAAGCCTGTGTAGAATTTCGTAAACAACTTATTTTCATCGTGAATTCAGAATATAAGTTAGGATGCATCGGTTGCCACTCCCTTGGCAGTGAGATCTTCTTCCAGATTGATGAATGCAACAAATAACAATCGGGATTTTGATGCAAACTCTATTGACGAGAATCGCGATCTTTGATCTTACTTGACATTTAATGAACAATTACGAACAATTTCAGAGAGACAGATGGTTTCAGACCTTGGAAGTGCCGCGGTTATGAGTCCAGGAGCCCCAGGCGGAGGAGTAGGGTTCGCCGATGTTGTACGGCAGATCTTTGAGCCCCGCCCCGGATCCGGCGACCACTCCCTTCAGGAATTTCAGCATTTCTGCTCTCTCTTTCTCTCTCTCCCCCCTCCCTCTCTCTCTCTCTCTCTCTCTGTGTGGAGATATCGAGGATGGAGAAGGGTGGCGGGAGCGGGGTCTGTGATCAGGAGAGAGAGAGAGAGTGCAGGGGGGGTTGGGAGATGCTTGGAAACGTATTTTAATTATAGGGTTATTTTGACTTTGCCCCCCAAATTTTGCCTTGAATTAGACTTTACCTCCCATGTTTTCATTAATTAGACTTTACCCCCCAAAACTAACTGTTCCGTCTGCTCACCATCTAAGAGAAAGGGTGAGCTGACGGAAAAGAAATAAAGCTTTGGGGGATGAGCTGACGTAACAGTTAGTTTTGGGGGTAAAGTCTAATTAATGAAAAATGGGGGGTAAAGTCTAATTCAATGCAAAGTTTGGGGGCCAAAGTCAAAATAACCCTTAATTATATTCTCGTGCTGGTAATTGGCGTAAATTGCAAAAAGGGAAGAAGCTTCCGATTACTTATGCCTGCGGACTACCATAATATCTACATCAGTGAAATTATTTGTGACACATGGGCTAGATGAAGATCTCCCTTATTCATACCACTCGTGCATGCTCGTGCCTGTCAGCACTGCAACGGACCACCTCCGGCGACAACACACCTAAACGCCTTCGGCAATAAAACACTTTCGACAACAACACCGGCATTCGTAGGAACACCCATTTCCTCGCCCCGTGTCGATTGGCACGAAGCAGGAACCTTCAGCGCGACCAACTTCCCCTCCCCCTATAATCGATCAATCACAACTGTCTCTGTTCGAACGGATTCCTCGAGATCGCTCCGATGGTTTTGGGCGGCCAAAATTTCAACATGCGGGTTTATAGTCGTTGATGCGAAACAAATCACGAGATAAACGGTTATGTTTAGCGCAGTTTCAATGGCCCGGAATTTTAGGGGTTAGTGCAATTTAAATGGGTTGGGATTTGAAACCAAGAAGAGATCGTGCGTTGATTTTTGAATGAATGGTTAGATCTATTCGGTTTATTTTTGTCCAGTCAGCTTGTCCTCGTCAGTTTTTTTGTTCCGTTTTGTCTAATCAGTACAAAACCGACGTCCCTTGTTATATAGATACTAGTAAGAGACCTACACAATGCCCAGATAAAATTGATGCACCCAGACATTGCAGCCATCCGCAGACGTGCACAATCTAGAGTGAATGTGATTCACTCGTCAGTTGTGGTTTCATTTGTTAGAGAGAGTGTATGCGCAGAAAAAGATATGGGCCGTCTTTATTGTAAACACACGAAGATTACATGGGCCGGGACCCGGGGACTTGGGGGTGGTGAGCCGGGTGCGACGAATATTGATCAGGAGATTACGGGAGAGATCCTCTGGAGGGTCCCTTTGATCCGCGTCCCCACGTGGTATTCGTGCGAGAGCTCTAAAGGGGTTGCCCAGGACAGAGGTCTTTACATGGTGAGGGTTCTTTGAGAGGCTAAGGAGTATATGCCGTTGCTTTTGTTCCTTCCGTGCTTCGCGCTTTCTCGGCTAGGGGTTTTTGGCTTCGTTCCTTGATCTTCATGTCTTCCTCGATCCTTGCTAGACCTCGGCGTCCTTGATCGTCGGTTCGCGGTGTCGATCGTGCTTTTGGCGTCGGCTTTGGCTTTGGCCTTGGCTTTCGGCTTTGGCTTGGCTTTGGCGTGGCTCTGGCTTTTGCTTCGCTTTGGCGCTTGCACTTGAACGTAGACGGGTAGAGGCTTGTGATGTTTTTGTTCTTCCAGACTTCGTGTTGTATCGGCTAGAACGTGCAGTGCTTTGCTCGTGACCGGCGTAGTTGCTTGGCTTTGGCACTTGCGTTGCTTTGGCGCGGGCTTTACCGGGGCTTTTACTTTGGTTTCTTGCGTTGGCTTTGGCGCGGGCTTTACCGGGGCTTTTGCTTTGGCTTCTTGCGTTGGCTTTTGCTTCGGTGATGACTCGACCTTCTTCTCGAACGGCGGTGGCTACTTCTTCACGGCTTCTGGCTTCCTCGACGGTTAGAGCGTCGACTTGACTTCCCTTCTCCTCCAGGCTTCTTTGGCGTGATCGGAGTCGAAGGTTTTGCTTTGAAGACAATGGGGGTAGCGCCGACTTTGCTTCTCTTCTCCGGGCTTCTTTGACGTGCTCGGGGTCGAAGGCTCCTTTTGAAGATGGCGGGGGTAGCATCGATCTCCGTGAGACGATTGTAGCGTCATCTTTGCTTTGAAGACGAAGGGTGTAGCGACGCCTCGAGTGTTCCTCTCCAAGCTTTCTTCTTCGTGGATGGAGCGGGCGTTTGTCGAAGTCGATGGGGTGATGACACTTCGGTCTTCTTCTCCGGGCTTTTGGGCTTGATTGGAGTTGAAGGCTTGTTGGAGCCGACGGGGTAGTGCCGCTCCGATCTTCTTCTCCGGCCTTTGCTTCTGGCGTCTTCGGAGTCAAAGGGTTCTTCTTCTCTGAGCTTTCTTCTTCGTGCATGGAGTCGAAGGCTTGATATTCTTGTGCAAGGGTCTTCACTTTGATGAGGACTTTCAATGGACTAAGCCTTGGGTCAATGAAGAGCACGTCTTCTCTTCTGCAGAGCTCCTTCGCCTTGTCTTCAGCTCCAGCTCTGACTCCTTCGACCTAGCGACGGTTGTGGCATCAGCTTCTTCTCCGGACGTATTTGGCGTAATCGGAGTTGAAGGCTTTATTGAAGATAATGGGTGTATTGCTGCTTTAGGTATCCTTCTCCAAGCTTTCTTCTTCGTGAATGGAGCGGATGCTTATTGAAGATGACAGGGTGATGCCGCTTTAATTTTCTTCTTCGGGCTTTTGGGCTTAATCGGAGTCGAAGGTTTGTTGGAGACGACGGGGTGATGCCGCTCCGATCTTCTTCTTCGGCCTTTGCTTCTGGCGTCTTCGGAGTTGAAGGGTTGTTGGAGACAATGGGTGATGCTGCTCTGATCTTCTTCTCCGGCCTTTGCTTCTGGCGTCATCGGAGTTGAAGGTTTCTTCGTCTCTGAGCTTTCTTCTTTGTGCACAGAGTCGAATGGATGATCTTCTTGTGCAAGGGTCTTCACATTGATGAGGACTTTTAATGGACTAAGCCGGTCCCAAAGGGATAGGCTTGCCCGTGTCTCGTGAATACTTGGGTCAATGAAGGGCGTGTCTCCTCCTTTACAGAGCTTCTTCGCTTCTTGTCATTCGACCTTTTGACCCTTCCCCCTCCCCCTCTATTTATAGGTGAAGGAGGGAGGGGAGAGATATGGGAAGATTTATTTGAATCCCTTTAATATCTCTTCCATAACTACCCAAGATTTATTCTTCCATTGAAGAGGGAAATAAATCTTTATTTGCTTTCCTTTTCTAGCGGAGTAGTTATGGCTCAATCCTTTTCGAATTTATTTGAATCTTGCACATAAAGTCGATGGCGACCGACTTTGTTTCTCGTCCGTCGGATCGAGGGATCGGCGCAGATCCACGCTTATGTAGACGTCATACACAACCTCCCCCCGTGCATGGCGGTCTTTCTTTCCTTTTTCTTCTTTTCTTTCCTTTTCTTTTCTTTCTTTCTTTTCTTTTCTTTCTTTCTTTTTTTTTTCTTTCTTGCATGGCTGGCCACCCCTTAAGGGGTTCGGATTTCTAGAAGGGGGGCCGGGTGGGCCCTACTTGAGGATGGGCCCACTCGGTCTCTTGTTTGGTGCGGGTCGGGTTCGGTTCCAAGTGTGTGTCAGGTTTGCCTCCGAGCCGGCGCATGCGAGTCAGGTCCGGTCCGAGTGCGTGTCGGATTTGCCTCGGCATTGGTGCATGCGAGTCGGGTCCGGATCCGAGTGCGTATCGGGTTTGCCTCCACATTGGTGCATGCGAGTCAGGTCCAGGTTAGACACAATTTGTGTGTCTACAAATGCCCCCTCAAGGATGAGTGCACCGGTAAAAACACGGAGTACTTGTGTATGTAGGAAATGCACAGCACTTGTCCTTGATTCCTTTCTTGGATGGAATTGGGGGCTTATTTA
Organism: Chamaelirium japonicum; assembly: GCA_947650365.1. Lineage (NCBI taxonomy): Eukaryota > Viridiplantae > Streptophyta > Magnoliopsida > Liliales > Melanthiaceae > Chamaelirium > Chamaelirium japonicum. Next base: position 64,756,229 of record OX393552.1, read on the forward strand.
AGGGACACTACCCCTTTCATCCAACACCTTGTTCTTGCGAAGGCTCTGCTGGCGTTTGGAGACCGTCGTCGGAAGAGTGCTGCCTAGGGTTGTACGTGACTTGCTCCGTCTTCCTGGTGTTACCTCTTTCGTCGGCGGCGGCGGCGATGGTGCACGAATTGAGGATTATTGCGAAGGCGGGTTTGAAGCAACGGGGCGATGACGACCGCGGCGAGGAGGACGGAGGAGCACGACTGAGGTGTCGACCGCCTTCACCGCCTTCTTCTTCTTCCTTCTTCCTTCTTCTTCTTCTTTTCTTTTCCTTATCTTTCTTTTCTTTTTCTTTCTTTCTTCTCTTCTTCTTCCTCTGGTTCGCGGAGGCAGTAGCGGCAGCGACGGTCGGAGCTGCAGTGGCGACGTCAGGCGCAGGCGGCGTCGGCCGAGGCGCAGGTGGCACCGGCAGGGGCGCGGGCTGCGGTGGCGGTGCGCAGCAGCACGGGGTGCAGCGGCAGCGTCGGCCGGGGCACAGGGCGCAGGCGGCAGCGGCGCGGGGCACAGCGGCGTGGGGCGCGGGCTGCGGTTGCAGCGCGCGGCACAGCGGTGCGGGGTGCAACGACGACCTCGGGCAGGCGGCGCGCACGGGGGCCGGGGCGCAGGCGGCGCGAAGGCCGGAGCGGTGCGGGGTGGGGGCACGAGCTGCGGCGTGTCGGGCGCGGGCAATGGTGGTCGGGGCGGTTGCCGGCGTGCGGCGCGGGGGCCAGGTGGCGACAGGCGGCGGTCATGGGCCGAGTGCTGGCCCCGATCAGGTCGGAGAAGGGGGGGTCTGGCCCCTCTTTTTTTTTTCTTCCTTTTCTGTTTCGTCTTCTCTTCAGTTTCGATTTTTTTTTTCTTTTCTTTTCTATTTTGTTTTTTTTTTTTAATTTTTTTTCTTTCTTTTGTTGTTTCGCCCTATCCTTCTTTTTGTTTCTTTCTTTCCTTCTTTTTTTTTTCCTCTTTTTTTTCTTTCTTTTGTTCGCACGGCCAACAACAGCAGTAGCGACAATTGCGGAGTTGGTGGAGGCCGAGTGCACAGAGCGACTGTGGTGGCGGCTGTGGGTTCCCGGCAAAATGGCGAGTGCAAGCTCCAAGTGGTGGTCGGCTGCATATCGCAGGCGATGCGAGGTACAACATAGGCGGAGCGGCGGGCACAAGGCTGGAGTAGTTGGCCGGCATGGGTGGTGTCGGCGCGGGTGGTGTGCGGACCCCGGGGAAGCGGCGCGAAGGCCAAGGCATAGCGGCGACGTGGCTCCGAGTCGGGCGGGCCCCGATAGGGTTGGAGAAGGGACGCAGTGGTAGCAACGGTGTCTCCGGCTTGGTGGGGCTCCGGGTCGAGCAGCCTCCAACTGAATCGTAGAAGAAGGGGGGGCTGTGGGGCCCCCCTCTCCTTTTTTTTTCCTTTTTTTTTTGCATGGCTTCCTCTTGCTTGTCTTGACTTGACTTGCTTCTCCTTGTGTCTTTTCAGGATCCGAGCTTTCAAGAGTTTGGCTTCGCCGGGGTGGATAGCTGAGGACTTCTCCTACAGGAGTGGCGCCTTCACTTCCCCTTGTGTCTTTTCAGGATGCGAGCTTTCGAAAGTTTAACTTCGCCAGGGTGGATAGCTGAGGGCTTCTCCTATGAGAGTAGGTACCTTCTCTTCCCCCTTACTCGGGTGTACCGCTACCGTACTTCGAGGAGAGAAGACCTTCTATCGATGCTTGGATTCCTATCTATGAGCGCATCACAGAGGATGGAGTTACCGATGCAAACTGCAAGACGCCAAAGTTGAGCGAGAACGTTTACACCGACAAGGTAATCTCCATAAAACTCCTTAGCCCGAGCTTGAGTCTGCCTTTACACCACTGCGCTGAAGACTTTGTGCCCACACCGGTAGTGCTTCGAAGATCTGCTCTCGCTTGACCCGATGGGGTGTCGACTTCTGGCCTCGGGGGGACGTTTAGTACCTCTGCGGCTTTTGCGAGTGAATGGGTGATTGTGCTGAATACTTTGTGCCCATGCTGGTGGTGGCTTCAAATATTTGCTTTTGTTTGACCCGATGGGGTGTTGACTCCTAGCCTCGGGGGGATGTTTAGTACCTCTGTGGCTTTGCGAGTGGATGGGCAATTGTGCTGAAGACTTTGCTCCCACGCCGGTAGTGGCTTTGAATATTTGCTCTCATTTGACCCGATAGGGTGTTGACTCCTGGCCTCGAGGGGACGTTTAGTACCTCTGCAGCTTTGAGACGAAGGATTCTTAAGCGGAGTGTTGTCGTCTTCTCAGTGCAAGAGCATGATGACAACGACACGGTGAGAGGACAAGACAAAGCCTAGTGTGGTGACGATCGCTTGGTGTAAGGACAAGACGGAGACGTCGGAGGCCAGGGAAGGTGGCTTCTTCGTCTTCCTCCTCTTCCCCCGTTTTTTTTTTTTTGAGGTCGCGAAGGATGCAGTTGTCGCCGATGTATCTGCCTATCTTCGGGTTACTGCATTTGACTTCAATGGTAGTTTCAATCCTTCGGGTCTTTGACTTTGAGGGATTGGCGACCTTCGGATGGGTCCGAGCTTTTGCACGAGCCTGGCAGATTTCAAGACGGACGACTCTTTGTTTGCAGAGTAGACGCACACCTTCTTGGAGGGTGGCAAGCTTCGTTGCTTGCGACGATCTTTGCTGGAGGACGCTTCCTTAGGCTTAGCTGCAACTGAGGGAGAGAGACGTAAGCTGGAGGGGCTTCACACGCTTGCTACTGCAGACTTGGTTTGGATGCAGAAGACAGTGGAGGCCGCTCGTGCGTCATTTCAGAAGTCGGAGCCCCTGTCTGGAAAAAGCTCGAGCGACTAAGAAGACTTTTGGAGTAGAGCTTGCGAAGTAGCGTGAAGAGCTGACGAAGTGCCGGGAGCTGGTGGAGCGATCGAGAGGGCTTTCAGAGCGAGCCTTGTGAAGCATCGTACATAGCTGGCGACGCGTCGGAAGTTGACGGCTTTTCTACCCCTGGAGTTGCAGCGTGTGTAAACTGCAGGAGGCGAGCTGCTTCGGTGCCTCAAGGATTTCGTTCGCTTTAGGTGCGGGAGTCCCGTTTGGGAAAGGCTCGAGCGACCGAGGAGACCTTTGGAGCGGAGCTTATGAAGCAGTGTGAAGAACTGACGAAGTACCGAGAGCTGGTGGTTTCTTGTCCTTCAGAGTTGCAGTGCGTGTAGCCCGGGAGGTGAGCTGCTTCAGCGTCTCAAGGACTTTGACTTTCTTGTCATCTTCAGTTTGCTGATTGGATTTGTAGTTCTGCACTCATTTTCCTCTGGACTGGCCTTCTGGGACGATGTTGGGATGTTTCTTTTTTTGTCTGGACTGAAGCTTTGTAGGTTGCCTACGTACCCTACTGAAAGGGATCAAGTCGCACGTAGTTCGTTTATTCCCCCCCTCCTTTTTTTTTGGGGCAAGGGGGGTAACCTTATGCTAGGCAAAGTACCTTTTGAGGGACTTGCCGCTGGTAGGCAGAGTCGCCACTGGTTTGCAGCTGTTGCCCACCTTCTTCACTTCAATGTAGTTAGAAGTGAAGATCTTCTTGACTGGAGTTTTGATGATTACTAGAGTTTGACTGGAGTCGATGCCTTTGCGATTTGGAAGGATTTATTCACCGTTTTTGAAGAGACGAGATTGAGTCTTTGTTAGGCGATGTGGAATTGCAGTTGAGGGTAGTGGACCCATGTGCACCGTGCTTTTTTTGTTGCGGTTGGGTTTGAATGTCAACTCGGTGGAGTTTTGCCCCCGAGTGTTTTTTGGGTTGACTGCGAGTCGCTTGGAGTTAGTGTACTCGGAAGACTCGGTTGAGCTCGAGACGTGCAACATACCATGTAATGGTAGTATCATCTCTTGCAAAGTGATGAAGTTGGCCTTAGAGAATGATGACGCTGGTTCTTTTGCTGGAGTGGAAGGCGATCGTCCTAGCTTATGAAGCCACTGAGGTACGAGCCGCAGGACTGAAGCAACTTGAGCAGGCAATAGAACGTATCGCATCGAGCTTGATTTGAAGTTGATGTGAATTTTCCGTCTTGATGCTGGTGTTTCTTTGTCTTTGTGCACCGTCTGGCTGGAGGATGTCACTAGTTTTACAAGTGGAGAGCTTTTGTCCCGCGCAGCTGCTTTGACTCCCTGGGCTCGTAGAGCTTTTGCTGGATGAGCTTCTGCAACGGGGTCTTTCACTTGGTAAAACTTGGCGTCAGCAAGGTGTGCTTCAGCCTCGTTAAACAGCTTGCCGTTGGCGGCGAGGCTTCTCCCCATGCTTTCTTTGACACTGAGCTGGTGCCCTGTGATTTTAGGATCGAGACCCGGCATCTCCTTGTAGGACCATGCAAAGACATCTCTATATTCTCGGAGCAGCTTGATGTATGTGGCTTCTTCTTCAGGAGTCAAGAGTATGCTGATGAATGTAGGTTGTGGCTCCTTTTTTGTGCCCAAGTTGATTTCCTTCTAGTCATCAATGGTGGACTGCCCCCCTTCTTCGAGGACCGACGGGGCTTCTTGCAACTCGTCGTCCGAAGTAGAAGTATCACCGTTGTCTGATTCGATAATGGAGATATGATTTATGGTCACCATGGGTGGGTGGGCGGGTGTTGAAACGGCATCCCTGACTGGCATTCCCAAATGGTCAAACACCGATTTCTTCTTTGTTTGCTTGATTGGCTCGAGCCTTTCGAACACAGACGTATGCTTTAGATTCGACCGGCTTTGACTGCTTTTCTTTTGCTTCCGGAGTATGGCCCGATATTAAGCTCGTCACCTTCTTCTTTTGACTATCTTGCCATTGGGACGACCGGCGTTGGTGGAGCGTGCATCAGAGATTGTTAACCCTTCAGCTGCTTCATCTACCATCTTCACCTCAATGTAGTTGGAGGTGAAGGTCTTCTTTGGTGCAATCTTGATGACCATCGGGGCTTGAATGGAGCCGATGCCTTGACGGTTCAGGAGAATTTGTTCGCCGCTTTGAAATAGACGAGCTTGAGTCTTGGCCATCCCATGTGGCATTGTAGCTAGAGGAAGTGTGCCCATATGCATGACGCTTTCTTTGTTGTAGCTGGCTTTGAACAGCAGTTTGGTGGCATTTTGCCCCCAACTCTCTTTTGGCTTGAATTCGAGTTGATTGATGTCGATAGATTCGTCAGGTCCGATCGGATTTGAAGCTTGTGTCAAACTAGGTATCGACAATGTCATTTCTTGCAGAGTGATGACATTGGCCTCCGATAATGGCGGGACCGGCTCCCTTGTCGAAGTAGAAGGCGGTCGCTCGGGTTTACGAAGCCATTGAGGCGCGAGGTGCAAGACTGGCGTCGCTTAGACGGGCAATGGGGTATGTTGCATGGATCTCGGCTTGGAGCTGATACACATCCTTTGTCTTGATTCTGGCGCTTCCTTATCGAAAGGTTGCATCGGATTTGCAGGTAGAGGAGCCTTATCCTGCTTCACTTCTTCAGCCTTTTGGATTCGAGGGGCTTTAGCTGGAAGGACTTCTGCTACAAGGTCTTTTGCTTGGTAGAACTTGGCGTCAGCAAGGTATGCTTCGGCTTCAGTGAATGGCTTATCATCAGCGACGATGCACTTCTCCATGCCTTCCTCATAGTACTTAAGGCACTGGTGCCAAGTGGACACTACAACGTCATTCTCATGTAGTCATGGTCTTCCCAATAGGAGGCGATACGACGTCTTGCAATTAATGATATGGAAGAGGACCGTTGTGTCCAGCGGGCCTACCGAAAGCTTCAAACATATAATTCCGATGGTGGACTTCCCGCCCTTGTTGAATCCTTGAATGACCAGCTGGCTGTGTGAGAGCTGGTCAGCGATGATGCCAAGCTACCTTATTGTTTGGATGGGCATGATGTTGACAGCGGAGCCGCAGTCTAGCAGAATTCGGTTTACCGGCTTCTCCTTGATGTATCTTGAGACGTAAACGGGCCGGTTATGGAATCGTGCTCCGAGTTGCAAGTCTTCATCTAAGAAGGTTATCGCCGTGTCGCACGAGGCCACAGTTTTGTCCTTCTCGCCGTCCTTTCTCTTCTTCTTGTAGCAATCTGGATCCGCCAAGGCCACAGCCATTGCTATGCGAGCTTTCTTCGGAAGGTGCAAGGCTTCTATGAGCGGTAAGTGCAAAATTACCTCATTATGAGAGGCAGTGTCCTCTTTGTCGGAGCCGTCCTTCTTGTCCTCGGAGTTGCCTTCTTTAGGAGACTCAGTTTTGCCTTTTCCTTCTGGCATTTTATGAACTTCGACCATGCAACAATAGACCCTGATATGATGATCAACTAGGAGAAAGTGATCGGGGAAGAATTCTTGCAATATTACTGGTTTCGGAAGGCTTTGCTGGAGGAGATCGTCTAGATTTGCCGGCGGCACTTTGAACGTCTTTCTTCTTGGAGTCTTGCTTTTCTTCTTGTATGTCCTGCGTTCAAAGAGTTCCTTTGTCATCCGGTCCAGCTTGTGTCACTTTGCCTGCGACGACCTTCATCTTCGAGGTAGCATGACCCATGCCTCTTCATCGGTGGATTCTCCATGGTCGGGAGCAGCAACTGCGGGTTCCTTATTGGTCAGAGAAGCTTGTCCTTCCAGAAGTTCTGCTGGCTCGTCTTTCGATCCCCAACCAGTGGGCTTGATTTCTTCGATCGAAACAGATGGAGGCTTTGAGTAAAGGACGTAATAGTCGAACTTGCTTGAAAGCTGGCCCAGTAGACCGACTTCTGGATCTTCTTGCTCGTATCTATTTTGAAGAGTATGTTGGGATATAGCTTGATTAGAAGGGACTTGCTCCTCCGGAGGTTCTGCTGGCTCGTCTCCCAATCCCCAGCCGGTGGGCTTGATTTCTTTGACCGGAACGGATGAAGGCTTTGAGTAGAGGACGTGATAGTCGAATTTGCCCGAAGGTTGACCCAACAGACCAACTTCTGGATCTCCTTGCTCATACCTCTGTCGGAGAGTACGTTGAGACATGGCTTTGCTTGGGAGAGGTGCTGACGTGAGCGATGGTTGCCCTCGAGGCAATGGCGTTTCCTTCTCAGCGAGCGCAGGAGCACGTTGTCGCCGCTTCAAGACCTTCAGTTGGGGAGTTGACTTTGTGATCGGCCTTTGACGATTGACATGCAATTTGGGCATTCCTTGTCGTGCAGCAACGAGTACCAGCGGGAAGGAACCGAAGGTGATGGACGTTATGTTTGCTGTAGCGACCTCCCCGAAGTCTATCTCTATCTTTCCTTGCTTTGCGAGCGCCATAATTCTTTCTTTGAAGACGAAGCATATTTCGATGGGATGGCTAACCACTCGGTGGTATTTGTAGAAGAGAGGGTCGTCGACACGATGCATTTGCTCGGGCCTCTTTGAAGGAGAAAGCTCTATCATCTTCTCCTACAACAACTGGTCGAACATGGAGGAGACTTCCGAGTCCGGAAAGGGATATTCTTTTGCTTCGAGCTCTTCAAGAGTCATCCTTTGTCTTTGAGGCGGAGGCGGCGGTATGGCGGCTCCTTTTCTTTGATCTGGCTTGCCACCGATCTTGAGTGGCTTAGAGGTCAAAGCGACGTCGGCAATATTGACTTGCTTCAATTTCGGTACCGGTGGTTTGTCCTTCTTCTCCACCTTCAGGAAGTCCTTGCTCTTTGAGTCTTCACGATTTGCTAGGCTGAGTTCCATGTCGTGAGCCCGAGTTGCGAGTTCTTTGAAGGACTGAGGCTTGATCCCTTTGAGAATGTAGAGAAGACCCCAGTGCATGCCTTGGGTGCACATCTCGATGGCTGAGTCTTCAGATAAGCGGTCTCGTGAATTTAGTGCGAGGTTCCTCCATCGATCGATGTAGTCGATCACTGATTAATCCTTCCTTTGCTTGACGACAGTAAGCTCAGTCATGCTGATGATGCGTCTGGTGCTGTAGAAGTGATTGAGGAAGTCTCTCTCTATTTGATCCCAGCTGTCGATAGATCCCGGAGAAAGATCAATATACCAGTCGAATGCGTTACCATTGAAGGTGCGAACGAACTGCTTCACCATCTCGTCACCGTATGTGCCGGCGTTATTGCAAGTTTCGATGAAGTGGGCTACGTGCTGCCTTGGATTTTCTTTTCCATCGAAGTGCTGAAACTTTGGTGGCTGGAACCTGGTAGGGAAACACAGCTGCTGGATCCTCGCGGTGTAAGGCTTCGAGTATGTCGCCGTGATTGGAGGAATACTACCGCCGTGAGAATACATCATATCGACCACCAATGCTTGTATTTGTTGGGCATTCATTGTTGCCATTGCTGGAGGTTGTGTAGCCACCGAGACTGGTACTGGAGAAACGACTTCCATCGGGACGGGAACCGAGGAGAGTACTGGAGTAGTCGCTAGAACTGTCAGAACAACCTCTACAGGAGCGGGAGTTGAAGACGGAGCTGGAGCGGCTACTGGAGAAATAGGAGGTTGACTGAATGATGTAGCATCCCTAGCAACTAGCTTTTGAAGCAAGGTGCTGATGTGACGGTCCTTCTCCTCCATCAGCCAAGTAATTTGTGCTATTTGTTCACCCATTTGCATGACTTGGAGCTGAAGAGTGGACGGAGGATGATGTCAGAGAACGTTTCGATGTTGTATGCCTGCATCCTTGCCGTCATCGTCGGAGACGTAGTTACGACGACTTGCTTTTGCTTGATGACGGATGTTTGCCCCCTGCAGAGGAGGTGCAACGTCCGCTGGAGAACCCGAACGGGCTCGGGGTTGGGACTGGTCCTCCCCAAACTACTGGACATGGATTCCAGGATCAAGGCTCATTTCTTCATGCACCACGGCCTTATCCGCGCTTTAGCGAGGATCTTCGGCAGCAGTTTCAGGCATGAAGATATCCGCAAGAGTTCGGGTACGCCGAGTGTAGACGTGTACCATCGGGAGAACATTATCCTCCGGGTTTGTTGGATCGCCGTGTAGGAGTAGTGGAGACTCGGTGATTGGCAAAAGGCTTGGAGCAAACGCATCGTTGCTTGTCCCAGCCATTGCGAACTTGAAGAATCTCCTTCAGACGTACGGATGAAAGGAGAGGAGGTCCCACTGGGCTTGCCAGAAATCTGTATACACAGAAAAAGATTCGGGTCGTCTTTCTTGCAAACACACGAAGATTACAGAGGCCGAGACCCAGGGACTCAGGGGTGGTGAGCTGGGTGCGGCGAATATTGATCAGGAGATTGTAGGAGAGATCTTCTGGAGGGTCCATTTGATCCACGTCTCCACGTGGTATTCATGCGAGAGCTCTGAAGGGGTTGCCCAGGGAAGAGGTCTTTACAGGGTGAGGGTTCTTTGAGAGGCTAAGAAGTATTTGCCGTTGCTTTTGTTCCTTCCGTGCTTTGCGCTTTGTCAGCTAGGGGTTTTTGGCTTTGTTCCTTGGTCTTCGTGTCTTCCTCGATCCTTGCTAGACCTCAGTGTCCTTGATCGTCAGTTTGCGGCGTCGATCGTGCTTTTGGCGTCGGCTTTGGCTTTGGCTTTGCTTTGGCGTGACTCTAGCTTTTGCCTCGCTTTGGTGCTTGCACTTGAACGTAGATGGGTAGAGGCTTGCGATGCTTTTGTTCTTCCGGACTTCGCGTCGTATTGGCTAGAACGTGCAGTGTTTTGCTCTTAACCGACGTAGTTGCTAAGCTTTGGCACTTTGCGTTGCTTTGGTGCAGGCTTTACCTGGGCTTTTACTTTGGCTTCTTGCATTGGCTTTGGCGCGGGCTTTACCGAGGCTTTTGCTTTGGCTTCTTGCATTGGCTTTTGCTTCGGCGTTGACTCGACCTTCTTCTCGAACAGTGGTGGCTACTTCTTCACGGCTTCTGGCTTCCTCGACGGTTAGAGCGTCAACTTGACTTCCCTTCTCCTTCGGGCTTCTTTAGCGTGATCGGAGTCGAAGGTTTTGCTTTGAAGATGACGGGGGTAGCGCCGACTTTGCTTCTTTTCTCCTGGCTTTTTTGGCATGCTCGGGGTCGAAGGCTCCTTTTGAAGTCAACGGGGGTAGCACCGATCTCCGTGCGACGGTTGTAGCATCAGTTTTGCTTTGAAGACGATAGGTGTAGCGACACCTCGGGTGTTCCTCTCCAAGATTTCTTCTTCGTGGATGGAGCAGGCGTTTGTCGAAGGTGACAGGGTGATAACGCTTCGGTCTTCTTTCCCGGGCTTTTGGGTTTGATCAGAGTTGAAGGCTTGTTGGAGCCAACGGGGTAGTGCCTCTCCGATCTTCTTCTTCGGTCTTTGCTTCTGGCGTCTTCGGAGTCGAAGGGTTCTTCTTCTCCGAGCTTTCTTCTTCGTGCACGGAGTCGAAGGCTTGATCTTCTTGTGCAAGGGTCTTCACTTTGATAAGGGCTTTCAATAGACTAAGCCGGTCTCGAAGGGATAGGCTTGCATGTGCCTCATGAAGCCTTGGGTCGATGAAGAGCGCGTCTTCTCTTCTGTAGAGCTCCTTCGCCTTGTCTTCAGCTCCAGCTCTAACTCCTTCTACCTGGCAACGGTTGTGGCATCGGCTTCTTCTCCGGGCGTATTTGGCGTAATCGGAGTTAAAGGCTTTGTTGAAGATAACGGGTGTAGTGCCGCTTTAGGTATCCTTCTCCAAACTTTCTTCTTCGTGAATGGAGCGGATGCTTGTTGAAGACGACGGGGTGATGCCGCTTTAATCTTCTTCTCCGAGTTTTGGGCTTGATCGGAGTCGAAGGTTTATTGGAGACGACGGGGGTGATGCTGCTCCGATCTTCTTCTCCGGCCTTTGCTTCTGACATCTTCGGAGTTGAAGGGTTGTTGGAGACAACGGGTGATGCCGCTCCGATCTTCTTCTCCGGTCTTTGCTTCTGGCGTCTTCGGAGTTGAAGGTTTCTTCTTCTCCGAGCTTTCTTCTTCGTGCACGGAGTTGAAGGGATAATCTTCTTATGCAAGGGTCTTCACATTGATGAGGACTTTCAATGGACTAAGCTGGTTCCAAAGGGATAGGCTTGCCCGTGCCTCGTGAAGCCTTGGGTCGATGAAGGGCGCGTCTCCTCCTTTGCAGAGCTTCTTCGCTTCTTGCCATCCGAACTTTTGAGCATTTCCCCTCCCCCTTTATTTATAGGTGAAGGGGGGAGGGGAGAGATATGAGAAGATTTATTTGAATCCCTTTAATATCTCTCCCATAACTACCTAAGATTTATTCTTCCATTGAAGAGGGGAATAAACCTTTATTTGCTTTCCTTTTCTTGCGGAGTAGTTATGGCTCAATCCTTTTTGAATTTATTTGAATATTGCACATAAAGTCGATGACGACTTGGCTTTGTTTCTTGTCCGTCGGATCGAGGGATCGACGCAGATCCACGCTTATGTAGACGTCATACGCAATCTCCCCCCGCGCATGGCCGTATTTCTTTCCTTTTTCTTCTTTTCTTTCCTTTTCTTTTCTTTCTTTCTTTCTTTTCTTTTCTTTTCTTTTTTTTTTTCTTTCTTGCATGGCGGCCACCCCTTAAAGGGTTCAAATTTTTAAAGGGCGGCCGGGTGGACCCTACTTGAGGATGGGCCCACCCGGCCTCTTGTTTGGCGCGGGTCGGGTCCGGTTCTGAGTGCGTGTCAGGTTTGCCTTCGAGCCGGCGCATGCGAGTCGGGTCCGGGTCCGAGTGCGTGTTGGATTTGCCTCCGCATTGGTGCATGCGAGTCGGGTCCGGGTCCGAGTGCGTGTCGGGTTTGCCTCCGTATTGGTGCATGCGAGTCGGGTTCGGGTTAGACACAATTTGTGTGTCTACAGAGAGATAGTACTAATGATTTTTTTAATTAACATCAAACGATCATTAAATGTCATTGGATGTGTACTGGTAGATTCTTTATTTTCCTCCTTACCCTTATTGGAGTGATACCTTGTTTGACTCTCGATAAGGACACCATGGAGAGGGCTTACCCTTGAGGTCGTTGTAGCATTCTTTGTGTGTGTAAATCATGGTAGTGTATGTCATGTTCTTGGGATTATGAAATTTAATAAAAATAGCAATTATGTTGCTTTCCCCCCGTTTTGATCTCCGGACCTCTTGATCCAATGCTCTAGCTCCATGTCCTGTAACTATTTGGGCGGTCCATCAAAATAAACGGCTATGTTAACAAACTCTCGAACTCGATGAGTTGTGTATCGGTAAGTGTGACCGAAGCTTTGAGATTCTCGTTGATGTTCATCTGCGACCACAACCATTAGAGGTAGAAGACGCTCCGGACGACCATCTGCTTCTCTGCAACCAAATTTTAACACAAGATGAAGAAGTCATTGTCCTGTCACTCGAAGGATCCTTCGACGTGAGAATCAGTAAAGGTTTCCAATAAAGAAGAAGAGAGTAGTAAATAATTAGGGTTAGAGCAATACTAGTTAAGCTTCAAGTTTCTGCCACGATCAAGATGAGATAACAACTATCTTGTTCTTGCTACGAGTGACTTTGAGATTCCGATGGATGCAGTACATATAGTGGATTGAGCTTGGTTGAGATTCTGCCTTTGTTATAGTCCAACGTCAGTCTGTTAGCTAGATGGCCAAATAAGCAGCGAAAGGATGGTCGCTAAACAGGAGACACGAAATTGTAGATCATTGATGTGAAGGGATCCTAAGCTGATCTAAGTCGTTAAACATTTCAGCAACCCAAAAGTAATTTTATAAGGTTTAAACAAGAGTTCGGTAACAACCAAAAAATAATTTCATGCAAACATAATTTTTAAGAAAAAAGTGCTTATAGATAAAGCTAAAATCCAAGCCTTTTACGTTATGTTTCATCCTAGTTAAGTGTTTTTTGTCTAGAATGTCTAAATTACTTTGCGAACCAACAATTATTTTACCAAAAAGATAGAAAAAGTGATTTTCATTGTAGATAATACTTTTGAAAAACCATTAGCAAACTCTTTTGAGCTCTCAATAGACAATATATTTTCAAAGCTCTTTTTTGTACAACACTTTTCTAAAGGTGTATTAATGATAAATAGGACCTATTTAATGGATTGAATACAAGGGGAATCTCTTAACAAAGAAAAAGTATAGTTTTCCACATAGAGCATCCTTTAATAAACATTAGAAAAAGTTGCTCCACACTATTTACAATGAATAATTTATATAATTAAAGTTAATTTGGAATTAATTTATAAAATAAAGATATTGGAGGGGGGGGCATGTTGGGTTTTACTGCCCATATAGCAAACCGCTGGCCTTTTGGATAGACTAATGGAGTAGGAAGTCCAAGTCTCGATTATTGGGAAAGAATTAATTTCCTAGATCAGAGTCTGCACAGCGGGAGTCGGGCAGCAGTCGTAGGACCACGTTGTCGGGTGTGTGCTATAAAAATTCTACATTATATAATCCTATCATCTGCACATAATAGAATAGTACAAACACCTAATCATCATTCTAACGAGATGATGCAACATACATCAGATGACCTATGCATTAAAACTGAGAATGAGCGATAGAAAGATTATACCTTCGTGCAGATTTTTTCACTGCGGAGGATTTTTTTCTTTATTGGTGGAGACGGATGCAGAGGTTCGGATGAAGAGGTACGGATGTAGATCCACCGTTGGGTTCATCGAGTCTAGCCTCCCAGCCGCGTCCTCGTTGAGAGATCTCTGAATGCCTCTCGCCAACGAGCCTCTTCCAATACTTGCAAAAGCCTTGAGGAAGACGAGAAAGAGAAAGGGATGGTGTGCAGATTTTTTCGGCGCAAGAGGGGATCGTTTGGAATAATAGATTGCAGCAAAAACCCTCCAAAAAACCTTGGCTGAAATTCCCTTTCATCTGCCTTTAAGTAGCCGGCCATAGGGATTAAAAATCCCCTTGATGTGGCCGGCCCTATCCTATCCAACAACCCGAAAAATCACCCCCTAGATTTTAGGGGAGGCGGTTCTAACTATGCAACAACCCATATCTGGGGGAGGATCTTCTCAGATCCTCCCCATATCTGATAACGATTGCAAATGGGCACCCCCTAACATGAGTGGCCGGCCATTAGGGCATGCGGGGGCCATTTGGCAAAAGGCCAAAATGCCCCACATGCTTCTAATGGTCGTACACTCGTGTACCAGGCTCCGATTGCGAAGCCGTTCAAACCTGTAGGAACCCTATGATTTCTAGTGTCCTCTCAACATGGAAATATTGTTCTCTCATCTGGGGGTGCTATCAGTAATTTGTCCATACTTGGGGTGCCCTTGGTAAAATTTACCGAAGCAATTCTACCGAGCTCCCGTGTGATGCTTGCTCGGATTGTCTGGACCTATAAGGGGTGTTGAATATTTTACGTATGTCTCTAACCACTCTAGGGTTGCCCCCTGGAAGCATACTTTAATTGTTTCCTTTCTCTGTCACGCTCCAGTGCGAAGCACCCGTGGGATGATCGTCTTCCTAACTAAGGTAATGCAAGTAAGAAAAGAGATGATAGACACGATTTAGGATGTAGACAATGTGGAACCTGCAGGGACTAGGATTCGTGGCTAGCAACCATGACTCGACCAACACACCCTACAGGTGTCTCTGTCTGTCCTCTAAGCCCCGGTTAACTGGCGAAGCTAAACAGAGCGCGACACAAGTTGACCTCCAATCCTCCTAGACTTGTTATGTTCTCTCGCATACCCTTGATCTCCGCTCAGTTACAGTAATATAATATCCCTTCACTTAGTGCCATGATATGACTCAAGCAGTGGAGAACACTGTCAGACTCGAGTGATCATTTGACATGGTTCCATCCAGGTGAACTAACCTCAACGCACCCTTTGCTTTGGCCAAGCTAAGGGATCCAATTGTCAGCTCGACTGACAACCACCAGGCCTGATTTTAGTGCGTTGTGATTTCGACCATGGAACGCACTACCGGTTAGGATTGCGGATAGCCTGTAGGAGTGACACGTCAATGTGACGTCAATCGTGTAACCCAATGCACCATTGTATTGGGTCACACATAAATGGATTCCTCATACGTTGGTGCATTAAAGCACCACACAACTGGTTAGCCCACCAGTCATGATTCCTCAGGGTTTAGGATCAACTACTCTAAGCAGAAACATGACTTATTGCACTAGTGTCTGCTCACTGATCTGTGCACCATGTTGGCTCTGTTCGGTCATAGTAACTATGCCTGGCAATGATCATGGTGAAGGATCCATGCTCTGTCATTCCAACAGCTTCTCATGATAGGGGAACCAACCCAGTCATAACTGTGAACAATTTAGGTTATATGTTTTCAATTTACTGAGCCTTTCTCTTAGCGAATCTACATAAACCATGGCTTGTTGTTCTATCCTAGAACATGTGATATAATCACGTACCACTAATGCAATTCTTATTCAAATACAACCTCTCTATTATTTCTCTAAATAAAATATTTTTACAAGCTATGAACATATCAATTCCAACAATCTCCCACTTAGTCTAGCGAAGGAAAATGATCTTGACTCCTAAAGATCCCACATGTTGTTCGAATACCTTGCTAGGTATCGCCTTGGTGAATGGATCAGCAACATTATCTGCAGATGCTATCTGGGTCACCGCCACTTGCCCTTCCTTTTGAAACTACCAAATTAGGTGGTACTTGCGCTCGATGTGCTTCCCCTTCTGGTGGTTCCTTGGATCCTTTGCTTGTGCTACCGCTCCGCTATTGTCACAATAAAGAACAATAGCTCTCTGAGCCTCTGGTACGCACCCTAAGTTCATCAAGTATTTTTTAAGCCACACCGCCTCTTTTGCTGCTTCGCATGCTGCTACGTCCTCAGCCTCAGTAGTAGAGTCTGCGATGTATTTCTACTTCACACTCTGCCAACTGACTGCTCCTCCTCCTAAAGTGAAGACAAACCCTGAAGTCGACTTTATGAATTTAATATCTGACATGAAGTCAGAATCTGTGTATCCAATTGGTGTCAGGTCTTGTGAAGTATACACTAACCCATAATCCCTCGCTCGACGAAAGTATTTGAGTATATTCTTTATAGAAGTCCAGTGTGCTAGATCCGGGTTTGACTGAAACTGACCCATCATTCCTACTGCAAAACAGATATCCAGTATTGTATAATGCATTGCATATATTAGGCTACCTAACACTGATGCATAAGGTACCTTCTGCATCTCTGCTTTCTCCTCAGGTGTTTTAGGATCTTGATCCTTGGAAAACTTAGTCCCCTTGCCTAAAGGCAATAGACCTTTCTTAGAGTTTTGCATTGCAAACCTGGCCAGAATCTTATCTATATATGCAGCCTGTGACAGCGAGAGAATTCTGTTCTGGCGATCTCGAGTTACCTTGATCCTCAGAATATAACTCGCTTCACCTAGGTCTTTCATGTCAAATTATTTTGATAGCCAGACTTTTACCATTGACAACATTTCTATATCATTTCTAATCAGTAGGATATCGTCTACGTAAAGTATCAGCTATACCTCTGTAGTTCCATCACTCCTCCTATAAACATATGGCTCATCCTTATTTTGATCGAATCCGTAGGAATGGATCGTCTGATCAAAACGAGTATTCCAACTTTTGAATGCTTGCTTGAGTCCACAAATGGACCTTTGCAATTTGCAAACCAGGTTCTCTTGACCATTTGACTCAAAACCTAGAGGTTGCATCATATATATGTCCTCATCCAATTCCCCATTGAGGAAAGCTATCTTGACATTCATTTACCAGATCTCCTAATCGTAATGGACTACAATGGATAAGAGGATCCGAATAGACTTAATCATAGCTATCGGTGAGAAGGCCTCGTCATAGTCGATCCCTTCTTTCTGGGAAAAACCCTTGGTAACTAATCTAGCTTTATAAGTCTCAACGGAACCATCGGGTCCTCTTTTTTTTTTATACACCCAATGGGTTTAATATTAGGTGTAGGTGCAACAAGAGTTCAGACAGTATTCAGGGACATTAATGCAATTTTTTCCTCCATGGCTTTTTGTCAGTTTGTTCTATTAGAAGCTCCCACTTCCTCGTCATAAGTCAATGGATCATCCCCTGATACTCTGGATCAACCAACAGGATTTTTCCATAGTATCTCTCAGGAGCTCTGATGATTCTCTCACTATGACGAGGAAGTAGTTCAGAGTGAGTAGGTTCTACAGAATCTGATATATCAAGGTCTTCTCTACTATCCTATACTATGCTCTTGGATCTAGCATTTGATCTAGTACTTAGTAGTTCCTCAAGAACCACCTTACTAGTCGGTTTATGGTATATTATGTAGTCCTGCTCTAGGAAAATGAGATTCGTTGAAACGATTACCTTCTTTTTCACAGGGTCATAGAATAGACCACATTTGGTCCTTTTGGGGTAGCCCATAAACAAACACACCTTTGTTTTTACCTCCATCTTATCCGTCTTGTCCTTCCGCACATGTGCTGGACAACCCTATATTCTGAGATGATATAATGACGGCTTTTGCTGCAACCACAGTTCTCTGGGAGTTTGAGGCACTGACTTGAATGGGACAAGGTTTAAGATTTATGCTGCTGTTTCTACGGCATAACCCCAAAATGTGGTTGGTAAACTGGCATAACTCATCATGCTTCGGACCATGTCTAGCAAGGTCCTATTTCTTCTCTCGGAAACCCCCGTTTTGCTGTGATATACCAAGAGCAGTTAATTGGGACCTAATCCCATGCTTCTTTAGGTACGTTAGGAATTTGTCCGATAGGTATTCACCACCTTGATCTAATCGAAGGGTTTTAATACATTTACCCGTCTATTTTTCTATTTTAGCCCTGAATTCTTTGAATATGTCAAAGGATTCTGACTTCTGTTGTATTAGTAAATATGGTTGTATCTAGAGTAAATGTTGGGGGATATTTTTGCTAGCTCGTGTGGTCGTCCTGCAAGACAGAAAGAGTGTGAGAACGGCTGGTACCCTTAGGAGCGCAGACCCTCCGATGCTCAAGTCAGTGAAGGTACGGGCAAGGGAGAGCTGTAGTAGTCGAAAAGTGTTTGGGTTATTGAGTTTCGAACCTGTACTTTGGAGCCGAGGGTCGTACCTTTATATCCTTTTGCAGGCCATCACAGGTTGACATGTGGCGGTGTCTTTCCACACCTTCAGTGCCCCCATATGCCAGCCCACAAGGGCTTTTCATGGCCTTTGTCGTTTAGCCTGCCAAGCGGTGGTAAAGGGGGATGCACCGGTCTTATCTTTGCTAGATGGAGATTCTAGAAAGCTCTAGTCTGGGAGGTCCTAGACTGGCCTTTATCGGCTTCTGTGGACTGCAATCGTCCACGTAGCTCCACGGGGGTGGTGACATCTGTTGTTTTGATATCGTCTTATTGTGGGTGACCTCTGCAGGAAAGAGGGCGAGCTCCTGGTCAGGGGGGACCTTTAGAACCTTTTCTACCATCAACAGGTGGACTCTTTGACCGTTGCATGATCAGGCGAGCTCCTGGGCGAGTTGTGGGTGTACTCCGTGGTGACTGCATTGGTGTTGATCCACCTATTTCTTCCTATTGTTAATAGGCAAGCTCTTTGGCGGTTGTATAATTAGGTGAGCTCCTGAGCGAGCTGTGGGTGTTCATAGATATCATTCTAAGTTTCTATTAGCAAAAGGGGCGATCTCTCCACGTGCGAGCTAGAGCTGTGCTCCAGGCGGGCTACGAGCGGGGATCGAGATACTATTTTCAACTAGCGAGCTACATAAAGAGCTTAGATTCGCAGTGTCTCATGAATGAGGCCTCAAGGAAGATGCCGCTCAGTCCAAAGAATGCAACGATCCGCTATTGCAAGTCCTGGGCGGGCTACGAGCACCAGCCACTGGGTGGCCTCTACCACGTGCGAGCTGATCGCATGTGGTCAGGGTTGGTCCTGGGCAGGCTATGAGCAATGCTACAGGTGGCCTCTGTCCATGGGACGCAATGATCCGCTACTGCAAGCCCTGGGCGGGCTACGAGCACCAGCCACTGGGTGGCCTCTACCACGTGCGAACGGTCGCATATGGTCAGGGTCAGCCCTGGGCACAGGCGGCCTCCGTCTAAGGGATGTAATGATCCGCTACTGCTGACCGTGGGTGGGCTATGAGCCATGACCACAGGCGGCCTCCGTCTAAAGAATGCAATGATTCGCTACTGCAATTTCTGGGCGAGCTTCCCGGAAGTGTTTCATGGCTTGGATTCCTTCTGTATCTTGAAAACGACTTCTTTCTTCTGGTGAGCTCACCGCTCCACCACTTCGGCCGCCCCTTGGTCTGGCTGTGGCCGTTGAGCTAACGATATTTTTTTGAGACCATCATTACCCCTTCCTGAGGGAGTGGCTAGAACTTAGCCCCACTCACGCAGGAGTCCAACAAGGTTGCTCCCACTTGGATAGGTGATCCGTGTGTCATGAACCGTTACTGTAAGCTTCGGGTAGGCTACGAGCACTCACTACTGGGCGATCTCTACCACTTGCGAGCTGATCATGATGGTCAAGGCGAAAAGGGCTTAGACTCACAGTACTCTATCATTATAAGTTTTCTATTAGCAAAAAGGGGTACTGGCGGTGATCGAGGTACTCTCTCCATCCGTCAAATTATGTAGAGAGCTTAAACTCGCAGTGCCTCATGAGTGAGGCATCGAGGGAGATGTCGCTCTGTCCACGGGACGTAACGATCCGCTACTGCAAGCCCTAGATGGGCTACGAGCACCAGGCACTGGGCGAACTCTACCACATGCAGGCTGGTCGCATGCGGTGAGGGTCAGCCCTGGGTGGGCTGTGAGCCACGGCCACAGGCGACCTCTGTCCAAGAGACGCAACGATCCGCTACTGCAGGCCCTGGGCGGGCTACAAGCACCAGCCACTGGGCGACCTCTACCATGTGTGGGCTGGTCGCATGCGGTGAGGGTCAGCGCTGCGGGGGCTGTGAGCTACGGCCACAAGCGATCTCTACCCAAGGGACACAACGATCCTCTACTGCAAGCTTCGAGCGGGCTGACCGGCCATGATTTGCTCATCGAGTGTAAGGTCGCTTCTATGAAGATCCGTATATGCGCCCGTTGTATCGCCTTAAATACAGCGCAAGATCAAAACTCGAGGAGCCGGATCTCATAATGAGATCCCGGGTATCATTGCGCCACGCGTCACCCTGTGGTTGGTCAGGGGCCCGACAGAGGGGACGTTGCTGGCGATGTCCCAGTCTTTGCCCACGCATGTGGACACGCATCGCGCTCTGATAGGGAGGTGAAATCCATTACATCGGCCACCATGCCTGTCGCATCGGCTGCTACTGTGCTACCGTACCCGCCGCGCCTACCGTGCCCAATCATTTAATGCCGCTCTATTCTCTCGCCTTCCATGCGTCTATAAATGAGGCTGGTGTAAATTCCTACCCCCCTTTACTATCAAAACAGCTCTCCCTTGCATTCCTTCCCTTTCTTGAAATGGCGACCTTTGCCTCTGTTGTCATTCCATTCGTCCACGCCCAAGGCGGCGAAGCCTCAGAGCTTGACCACGAGACGGTGGTGGTCTGGCCCAAAGACCCTGTCGGTCTGCTGGTGGGCGACAGCATTAGGGCGACTATAGAATTCCCCAACCAGATCCTCGTCACTGAGATGCCGCTCTTGGGGAGGCCGTCCAGGGGCACAGTGGTCTCCAT
This sequence comes from Chamaelirium japonicum, assembly GCA_947650365.1. NCBI lineage: Eukaryota > Viridiplantae > Streptophyta > Magnoliopsida > Liliales > Melanthiaceae > Chamaelirium > Chamaelirium japonicum. The sequence continues at coordinate 64,776,761 of OX393552.1, forward strand.
GGGGCTGCTGTGGTCTGGGCTAAGGCTCCCCTTGAGCCATCTCGCCGGGGAGTTTCTGGAGCTGATGGGACTATACCCCGCCCAGCTCACCAGTAATTCCTGGGGCGTGTTATTCGGGCTCTCCTAGCTCAAGGCCGCTCTCAAGGTGAGGATCCCTTTGAGCTACCTCCTCAAGAAGTGGTTCCTCAAGCCCGGGCCAGTCTACAGCAATGTGGGATGCAGGGTCTTCTACTTCGTCGAGAGGCCGGGCGAGGTCCTCCCCTTCACGACGATCAAGAGCAAGGATTGGTACTGGAAGGATTTCCCCTTCGTCTCTGTGGGGGGGTGGCAAGGGCGCTTCAGTGGGGTTCCTTCCCATCCGGGTACCCCTACCCAATCTATATTTCGAAAAATCGCCTTCTATCGGGCTGGGAAGAAGAAGTGCATTGATCCCGCAAGGGAACGATCACTCGACGAGGCCATCCTCCAATACTTAGAAGGATGGACTCGCGAGAAACTAACTGCCCCGGACTTCGCCTTCCAGCTGAAGAACGAGAAGACGGGCACTATTTTGCTCAAGCAGAAGATCGCTCGGAAGAAGAAGATCGTCCCCTTGCCTACGGTGGGGACTAGCAAGGGGGCTGGGGCCCAGGGCGACAACCACTGGAAGAAAGTCGGAAGGAACCAAGCCTCTTCCATCCGCTTCAACGACCCCGACACCCTGGATATGCTTGGCCAACGCAAGACTGCTCCACCCCCGCCACCTCCTCGTCAGGACGCCGGCCCAGGTCAGCAACCAGCTCCCCCTCCTACTATCAAACGCAAGTTATAATTTCATGGGCCCGACGACTTGAACGTTGAGTTCTTACTGACCATGGCAGAGGTCGAGTCCGAGATGGCTCGCATACTTATGGAAAATTTTTATGGTGACCTTCAGTTCCGCTTCGTGTGGCGGTGATGACCCTGGAGATGGAAGCCCAGGGGAGGAAGAAAAAGAAGCCCGTGCGGCCCTCTACTCCGGGCCCCCAAATTGGCACTGTGGGTGCTACCCCAGTCCGCCTGGTGCACGAGGCTTTCTTGAGCGTGCAGGCGGAGCAGCAACGACAAAAAGCCTCCAAGATGCGGGGCTAGATTCGGAGATCGAGTGGACGACCTCCGACGATGAGAAGCCCGATAGTCCGCCTCCTCCTCCTCGAACGATCTCCAGCGCCGCCGCTCATAACGAACGAGCCCCTGTTCCGCCCTCCTCTGCTTTGGCGATAGGGGCGGAGGCTCTGTGGGGTGGAGTTCCACCGCCAACCCCAGGTACCGTCGACCTGGGAGGAGGCGAGCTGGGAACTCCCGCCACTGCTGGTGGAAGGGAGGTCCAACAGGGCTGAGTTTCACCGCCATCTCTTGGGGCAGACGCCCCAAGGGAAAGCGAGCCAGGAGCTCCCACCTTCGCAGCAACCCCCTCCCTCACCTCTTAGCCACGCCCTACTCCGTTCAGCCCCCCGGCTAGGCTAGAGCTAGCCGCGGCTGGCTCCCAAGGGGACCTGGGGGACTTGGTATACAAGTCCCCTTCCCTGGTCGATATTGGCTTCGAGTCCTCGAGCTCAGACTCGGGGTCCTCAAGCCCGGAGCATGCGGTTGAGGGGTTGGAGGCTAGTCGCCCCAGTCTGAAGGGCGACGAAGGCCATGTTCTAGGCACTCTTCCTCAGACCCCGACGACCGCGACGCCGGCCCCCCAACCGGCCACCGCCCCGGGCCCCAGTGAACCAGGCGATCGGGAGGCCGCCTATTCCTCGGCCGAGGAAAAAAGGGTGCCCTATTATCTGCTGTAGATCTTTACCTGCAACATCTTCGCCC